>CANYCX010485649.1:0-12447 GCA_948193385.1 Breynia disticha f. nivosa
CAACTGGATTTCGTATTTGTATGCTCTAAGTCCTGAATACACAAAATAACAATAATTAGGCCGAAATAACACTTTATTAGCCTAAAAATATGATAAATGTCATAGAATTAAATATGAAATATAAGTATAAATTGACATTTATCAAACACATACATAAATAACAATAGTAGGACTTCACAAAAGTATTGATTTCTATTAATCCATCTATTTCATTACATAAATATAATATTTAAAATACAATTCTACTCCATAAAATATCACATATAAAAAGGTTAAAACAATACTTTTATGCAATTATAATTTTCATTAAATATTTAATTTGTAAAATAAACATAAGTTTTAATTGCTATGTTTATCTTGATCAATGTTAGATCCTTCTGCTCCAAATTGCACATATGTTTATAACCAAATATTTTTCTTCTAAACTATTGAAAGATCTCATTTCTTTTAATTTTCTAATAGAAGATAATAGTTACGTACATATTTACAAATATAATTCATGGTATACATGTTATATGTAGTGTTTTAGTTTTTACGTTTGCATAGAAATAAATTTTGGTATTAAGATAAATCAAGCCATAGACAGAACGACGCTCCCCCTTGCCGTGAAAGTAGAAGAACGTTGGGGAAGAAGAACATTGTAGATGAGATTTGATGGGTTAGGCTAGAGAGAATGTTTATGTGGACTCTAGAAAAAGAATTGTAAGTTAAGGTACTATTTTTTATAAGAAAAAATAAGGGGTCGATTACATATATGCCTTCATTATATTTCTTAATTACAAATAATTCAAAATTTGAAAAAAAATTTTCACATTAGATTTCATATTTACAAAACATACGATGCTAACTCTATTTTACATATGCTCTAATTTTTGTCACCACAGTTACTGTTAAAACAAACAAAATACAACAACATCAACTAAAAATATAAAAACATAAAACATCCTTCAATTCCAGCTAACTTCAACATTAAATAAACATGTTTTCATCAATAACAATAGAATATGCATGTCGCGCCCAAATTTCAAATGTCATTTTTCGAATAAAGTATAGAAATTGGCATCAATTTTTTTCTTTAAAATAGTTTAAAAAATAAGAAAATAAGAAAGAGGAATAAACATGCATTACTTAAAACTCCGGCCAATGTTGGGTCATATACAAAGTCAAGCTGTAAATGTGCAGACGCTATGGAAATGATTTTAAAACAATGCATGTAAATCATCTATCTATACTAGTATTTGTATAGATTTACAAAAGAATGCTATAACCCAAAAGCTAGGAGTCATGACCTCAAAGAAATGTATCGCACTTCTAGCAATCCACCGAAAAGACAGTCCCGCCACTAACTACTATCGCTCCGCACAATTATCACAACCAACAAAAAAGTGAGTAATTAATTATCCAGTAAGTGCATTTGAAACACTTACCAAAGTAGTTAATGCATAAGTACTCGTTATTTAGAGTATTTTATGTACATTATGTGATAGGACAATCGTCCCCATTTAGTCTTTATCATTACTATCCTTTAAATCTATCATATTTAGTTTAGAATTTTCCCAGGAAACACGGGCGTGCCAATGAGCACCCTGTGCTCCTTACAACTAAGAATACTTGTCTGTAACGAGCTTGTGTTGACCAGCACGGGCTTCGTGCCTCCACTCTAGAATTAATACAGTGTGCTACGACCTACGTGTCTCTTGGCATGAGGTCGTGGTCACAACCTGTTATACCAGTGGTCTGGCACAAGCTCGTGCTGACCAGCACGTGCGTCGTGCCACCACTCTGGAAATTGGACAGTGTTCCAGCACTACCAGCACTACCCACGTGCTTCTCATCAAAAGTTTGTGGCATATCCCTTCATTCCAGAGGTTTGGCACGATATCGTGCCTGTCGACATGCCCATCGTGCCGACCTGTTGGAACTTGTAATTCATACCATCATTTAAGGCACACAATCACCATTCATCCAATAGCATTTAATACATACTCATAATTTACAATATCATAACACATCATTAAATTTATATGCACAACAACTCATAGTACATCTCAAAACCCACATTCCAAACCACATCAAACCAACAATATTAGCACTTAAGCAGCCATAGTTATTCATAAGCACATTCCACCACTTATCGATTAATAACCATTTTTCTCAAAACACATGCTTACAATTTAAGAATGAATGCAATATGCAATGCTAATGCATTTCACAGACAAAATGCCCAGGGTTCTTCCATCTCTTTACGACCATTAAGCTCTCGCTCATTATCCTCGGGCCTAGCCTGGTATTTATGACCATTGAGCTCTCGCTCAATTTTCCTCAGGCCCAGCCCTGTATTTACGACCATTGAGTCTTCGCTCGTTTATCTCATTGAGCTCTTGCTCGGTATTTTCCTTAAGCCCAGCCCGATATCTTTAAGGTCATATGTCACACATTTATGCTTATACAACATATGGTTCACATGCAACTCATTACAACCAACCATCATTAAGTATATCATCATGCTATCATGCATCAAGTCTAAACTTTTACGACCAACACTTTCAAACATTTCACATAAATTCATAACATATTTCCTCATTCATATCTCAATTATAATCTCACATTTTCATCATCAATCCACCTTACACACATTAGGTCAAGCATACATTAACAGATAGCACGCTTGCATTCTCGATCAGCTCAGAGCATCTCAAACACCAAATCACACACATTCGCATAAATCATTTAAGGTCACAATCAACCAAGTCCTTTAAAGACACATGTTTGCTACCATTTTAACAAATATAACAATAACCAAGCATGTTTAACCATATAGATGAAAGACATACAATGGTAAGTGGTGTCGACACATACCTCGAAATCCGCAAAGTCAGGCTCGTGGCTCAACTCTGATCCAAATTACCTCCTATAACATAATCATATACATTTATGTCAAACAATCATCCAACACATCATCTAAACCATCTAACACCCTTATCGATCAAAACCCCCAATTCCTCTCTTTAACCTCAACCCTAAATCTCACATTTTCGATCAAATTTTAGATTTTACTTTCGTAAATCATCCACATTGTCTACATCAACCCCATTTCAACTAACCCTGCACATTTCAACATACATTCATCATTTTTTCTCAACATTTTCTGAACCCACATAAAACCCTACTTGTAACGCCCTAAAATTTCATATTTTATTAAAATATTAATTAAAATACGAAGAAAATACCTGGAAATTTTTTGCGAATTATTTAAATAAATAATTGGGAGGAATAAATTAAGAATTTTGATAAAAGAGATTAAGGAAAATTTAGAAGGATTGTAAATTTTGATAATTTTGAAATTTGGAATTTAATGTGGGTCTGGCTAAAATAGATTACGAAGTAAAGTGGACCCAAGCCGACTAAATAAATTTTTCCACCTTATTTCTCCTCCAACTTACTCGACATATTCTTTCCTCCTCCCCATTTTATGCTACTTTCTTATTCTTTCATCTTCCTCTCTCTTCATCTTCCTCACTTTTCTGTTTCTTCCTTTCAAACTATTTTCCAAAGCCTAAAAACCCTAAACCATCATCTGTCCTAGTAAAATTTTAGTAATTGGGAGCTATAAGATCGATCAAGAACTCTAACTTGGTAAGTTTTCTTGTATATAAATTGAAATCCCGTTTTTCATTCATACCTAACTTCTAAATGCCATATTTCTTTCATACAAGCTCTGATTTGAGTGAAATTTGGTTTGTTGAAAATCTTAATGTGTGTACTATCCATTGGTAACTAATTTTGGTGTTAATTCATGGTTTAAGTACATGAAATCAGTGTTTTAAAGTGGATAGGTCAAAGTGACGAAATTGGGTTTCTTTAATCTAGATTTGATTTCGAGTTTCGTTGCTTAGCTAAGATTCTTCGGACCTTATTGATGGTATTTGAACCATTAATTGGATTGGGTAGTAATTTATGTGAGAAAAAGGATTTTGGATAGGAAAATTTTGTGAGGTTTTGGAGGGAAGAGTGTAGGAAATTGGTTTAATGATAGTGTTGGAGGTGAAGAACATAACAACATTGTTCATTTATTAAATTTCATAAGCTCATACATAAATAATTAATGTATAATGTATGAATTATGTAATAGGAGGTCAAAAATCTGGAGAAGGAAGTTCCAAGCCGGAGCATTAGGAGTTGTTTGCCAGGTAAACAATATGAATGCAATATTCCTTGTTTGTATGCTTTGTGTTTGAAATGTTGAATTAGTTGTGCTTAATTTGATTGTGCAAGTTCTTATGAAATTGTGTGATATAAGGATATTATGTTGGAAATCCCTAATGTGAGAGTTGAATAATGAATGATTATAATTTGTATTGATTTGGAATGTATGTTGATACATGAGTGGATGTTATGAATGAATGAGTGTAATCTCATGTTATTGGTTATGTCAATGGTTGATGCATTTTGTGTGAGATGGTATGTTATGGAAATGATCTTGATGCATATGTTTTTCATGAGAACATTACATTGACATACATTTTCATGCATTAAAAACTTTGAATGGTAGCTCGTTGTGAGCAATATATTTGAGGGAGTGGTTATGGCTCATAGGAGCGAAATTTGCGGTAGTATATAAAACATATGTTACCGTGGCACAGTGGAAAACTCAGTTCAATTTTTAGTGTTCGAGTGTGCCAGGCCAAGTAAGGGCGAATATAGGCCAAGTAAGGGCGTAAAAAGCTATGGACCATAGTAATTATAACCACATACTCCTGGCCGACGAGGCCCGTTTGCAAACGTCAAAAGAAATAGCCAAGTAAGGGCAAAAACCTAAAATCATATTAGATGTGCATTTAAGGAAACATGCACTTGCATTCATTATGCTGCATCACATATGAACATGTGCATGACCTTTATGGTATTGGAGGCATAAGTATTTGAGTTGATATTTGTATGAAATATGGAATATGAATGGTTGATGTTTGAGCAATGTGAGGAGTTGAAGGATTGTGATTTGTATGTTTGGTTGGTATGAGATTATTATGATGATTAGTTTGGTTTGGAATTGTATAGATTGAATTGTGAAATGTTGAATGTAAGTTAGATTGTTGTTGAATGAAGGAATAATTGTCAAAATGCCAAAATGCTGGATACATGGGACCCAAACGGTTTGAGGAACGGTTTGGTCAACCCATTCCCCAAACCGTTTGACATATTTTGAATTCCAGAGGACCCAAACGGTTTGAGGAACGGTTTGGTCAAACCGTTCCCCAAATCGTTCTAATTTGAGCAAATTCCAGAGAGATCAAACGGGTTGAAGAACGGTTTGGTCAAACCGTTCCCCAAACCGTTCGGTTTGAATGGCTGGTCAGTGTGGCCAAATGGTTTGGAGAACGACCTAGGCAGACCATTCCCCAACCCGTTTGCCACTATTCACAGCATGAAATAAATTCTTGTTTTGGCAATTATTAACTCTAATCATTGTGTGTGTGTATGATAACTTGATTCCTTGATGTCGGCATCAAAGTATAAATTGTTTACTTGAATAAATGTATAGATGCATGCGAAGTTGTCCATTCAATAAATGTTGCTTATTGATTTGTCAAAAACTCATATGCGTTTTATGTCTGCCATATTCAATATTGGCAAGAAATTAAAAGAGACAGAAACTTGAGGGGAATCAAATTTTGCCATAAGAAAGATTAGGACGGCTTGTTCGTATTTTGACCACTGTGTTCGAGAAGTCAAGGTGGGCTGTGCACGAAGATTTGTGTAAATTTTCAAAACATTGCATATGTTTTTATGTATGAGCATAAGAGAAATGGGATTGAATAAATTTTATTTCTCTTGTAATCAAAGCAGTTCTGTACCTTTGAAATTTTGGAAAAACTGTTTTTCTCGAAATATTGTAAAGTTACATTTTTGTAATGAATGTATATATGTTTTTTTATTTCAATCAATTATGTATATCTTCCAAGTTTACAAATTTATTTCTATTTATTTTATTTTTATTTTTATTTTATTAAATCAAATGATGTCTGATTTCAATTATTATCTTATGAAAAACATTATAAACATAAAATAATAGTTGAATTCGGGCGTCACATTTAGTGGTATCAGAGCCTAGGTTGTTAAAACCTCAGTTCCTAAAATCAGAGATTTGTAATTTGGGTTTCAAATTGTTTTGTAAAGCATCCATGAGAGAATTTGAAATTTGTGCACTTATTTTTTTTATGGTTTTCTAAACAATGGTTTTATTCCTTTTTCTTAAATTAGAATGGGAGAAGGGCAAGGTGAAAGTGCACAGGCAGCCTCGGGTTGTTTTGAGTCAGTGCTGGGTAATGCGAATGCCCCTATGGCAAGTGAACAAGCTCCTAACCCTCAAGCACAAAATCAACCTCTAGCTATCCAACAACTCCTAGATCTCATAGGAGCGACTGTGAGGGAGCAGATACCTCGAGCTTAGAGGTTGGAAATTGATAGAAACTATGAGCAAATTAGGAAGTTGGGAGGAAAGTTGTCCTCAGGCACTACAGATTCTTCTGTAGCAGAGGATTGGTTGAGGGATACGGAGAGAGTGACCTCTGTGCAAAAAGTGCAGTATGCCACATCCTTATTTGAGGGAGAAGCTATTAATTGGTGGGATATGGTGCCAGGGAGTACAAATGAACCACTCACCATCACCTGGGAGGTATTCCAGAGGTTCTTTGCTGAAAAGTACACTCCACCAGTGTACTAGAGGGAGAAAAAGGTGGAGTTCATTAAGTTGGATCAGGGTGACCTCTCAGTAGCTGATTATGAAGTGAAATGTACACAACTCTCCAGATATTCACTTGAGGAGGTGGCCACTGATGAGTCGAAGAGGGATCGTTTTGAGATGGGACTAAAGTGAAAGATTCGACTTCTGTTATCAAATTAACCTGCTAACTACTCAGCTTTACTTGCTGCTGCTTTAAGAGCAGAAAAGACTCTGGGAGAGGAAAAACCTCTAGAGGCAAAGAAAGCTAAAGAAGAGGGAAGCTCAGGAGGGGCAAAGAGCTTTAGTTCACAAGGGTACAGAGTGACCAAATCTAAGAGGTTTAGCGGCAGAGGAGCTGGGTCCTCAGGCAGACCATTCTCCAGATCGGGTGGATGGAGTATGTCTGGGGGAAGGACAAGGCCAGACATCGTCTGTTACTATTTCCAAAAGAGGGGACACACGACAAGGGATTGTTATCAGAGGCAGAATGATGAGGCCAAAGCAAAACAATCCCAGAGCAGTGTTGGTGATAATTTGAGAAGCACTGCAGGAAATAGAGGTAGAGGATCACAGTCTGGACGAGCTGGTACACAGTTTAGAGGTGCCCGACCTAATCCTAATCAACCACCAACCTCGGCAGCACCTCAGGCTAGGGTCTATGCCATAGCCAGAGCAGACGTCGTAGATGACCCAAACGTGATTTCTGGTACAGTTTTTATTTCAGGTTACCCTATTTATATGTTGATAAACTCTGGTGCATCTTGTTCATTCATAGACTATGATCATGCATTGAAGTTTGATGTGGGAATAGAGTCTCTAGATTATATTATTGAAGTGTCTATGTCGTCTGGGGAAATAGTTAGGGTAAGAAAGGCAGTGAAAGCCTATCCAATTGTTATAGGAGATCGAGAATTCTGGGCGAATTTAGTAGTAATTCGTCTGGAGAATTTTGGGCTAATTCTGGGGATGGACTGGTTGTCAAAACATTGGGCCATGGTCGATTGTTTTGCGAAGGAGGTGTTGATTGATGTCAATGGACGGAAGGAGGTATTTTTGTGGGAGATCGAAAGGTAATACCTTCCTATTTAATATCCGCAGTTCAAGCTATGAGTTTGATAAAGGATGGGTGTGAGGCTTATTTAGCCAATGTGGTGGATACCACTAGCATTAGTGCAGGAGTGTTTGATGTTCCCGTGGTATGTGAATTTCTGGATGTATTCCCAGAGGATTTACCCAGATTACCCCCTAGTAGAGAAGTTGACTTTGAAATTGAAATTATTCCTGGTACAACCCCAATATTGATATCACCCTATCGAATGGCACTAGCAGAACTGAAAGAACTGAAGAAGCAGTTGGAGGAACTGCTTGATAAAGGATTTATCCAACCCAGTATTTCACCATGAGGAGCGCCAATTTTATTTGTAAAGAAAAAGAATGGTAGTATGAGGTTGTGTATCGACTACCGTCAGCTAAATCGGGTGACGATAAGGAATAAATATCCTTTACCCAGAATAGATGATCTCCTGGATCAGCTAAAGGGCGCAGATATTTTCTCTAAAGTCGACATAAGATCGGGATACTGGCAGTTGAGAGTGGAGGAAAATCAGTGCCTAAAACTGCGTTCAGGACTCGATATGGCCATTTTAAGTTCACAGTGATGCCATTCGGGTTGACTAACACCCCAGCTGCATTCATGTCTCTGATGAATAAGGTTTTTCAACCTTATTTGGATACATTTGTGGTAGTGTTCATTGACGATATCCTAGTATATTCTAGGATTCGAAGAGAGAATGAGGAGCATTTGCGGGTGGTATTGCAGATATTAAGGAACAGACAGATGTATGCAAAGTTTTCGAAATGTGAATTCTGGCTGGAAGAGGTTGCATTTCTGGGTCATGTGATCTCCAGACAGGGAGTGCAACCTGATCCCTCAAAGATCAAAGCTATGGAGGAATGGAAAGCTCTAAAAAATGTGACGGAAATACGAAGTTTCCTAGGCTTGGCGGGGTATTATTGGCGGTTTATACAAGATTTTTCGATCCTTGCAAGGCCGTTGACTAGCCTGTTGAGGAAAAATGCCAAATTTGAGTGGAATGATAAGAGTCAAGGTAGTTTTGAAGAAATTAAACGGAGGTCGACAGAGGCTCCAGTACTGACTTTACCGTCAGAGGATGGAGAATATATCATCTATACGGATGCTTCTGGCATGGGTCTCGGGGGTGTGTTGATGCAGAATGGTAAGGTTATTGCATATACCTTGAGGCAGTTGAGATCACATGAACTGAACTATCCGAACCACGATCTGGAACTTACAGCTATCATCCATGCATTAAAGACTTGGAGACATTATCTCTACGGAGAAACCTTCAAGATCTTTACGAACCAGAAGAGTCTGAAGTATGTAACAACCCAAAAGGAACTAAACCTCAGGCAAAGGAGGTGGATCGAATTGCTGAAGGACTACGATTGTTCAATAGAATATCATCCCGGCAAGGCTAATGTGGTAACCGATGCTTTGAGCTGGAAATCACAGGTAAAGGGGGATGGTATAGCATACAGTGTGGAGTCCTTATTTGCGATGAGAAAATTGCGATTGGAGTTACAGGTGATTGAAGAAGGACTATTGGCCAATATATCTGTCCGACCGATACTAAAAGAGAACATAATAGCAAAGCAGATGGAAGATATAAAACTGCAATTGGCCAGGGAAAAGGTAGAACAGGGGCAAAATTTTCCCTATATTCTGGATGATCAGGGTGTTATTTATTATGGTACAAGGTTATGTGTGCCAGACTTTCCAGAGTTCAAAGAAGAGATTTTGTGGGAGGCGCATTCATATCGTTATTCAGTGCACCCGGGTAGTACTAAAATGTATCGGGATCTGAAACCATTGTATTGGTGGCCAGGAATGAAGAAACAGGTGGCAGAATTTGTAGCAAAATGTTTGAGCTGCCAACAGATTAAAGCTGAACATCAGGCTCCAGTTGGAAAGCTTCGTTCTTTAGCTATTCCAGAATGGAAATGGGAGCGGATTACGATAGATTTTGTTGTGAGTTTGCCTATAACATTCTGGAAAAATGATGCAATATGGGTTATAGTCGACAGACTAACAAAATCTGCACATTTTCTGGCGATCAAACAGGATGATTCTTTGGATAAATTAGCAGAGAAATATGTAACGGAAGTAATCAGATTGCATGGAGTGCCAATGTCTATAGTTTCAGATCGAGATCCTCGTTTTACTTCACGGTTTTGGGGTAGTTTGCAAGAAGCAATGGGTACCAAACTAAATTTTAGCACAGCTTTTCACCCCCAGACTGACGGAGAGTCAGAAAGAACAATACAGACTTTGGAAGATATGATGAGAGCCTGTATTCTGGAGTTTAGGGGTAATTGGGATGATCATTTGTCATTGATAGAGTTTACATATAACAATAGTTTCCATTCCAGTATCAGAATGGCCCCATATGAAGCTTTGTATGGTAGAAAATGTCAGAGTCCAGTGTTTTGGGATGTTGAAGGACTGCGACAAATTGAAGGTCCAGAGCTGGTGCAGCAGAGAGCGGATAAGGTGCGAGTTATTAAGAAATGTTTAAAAGCTGCACAGGATCGATAAAAGAGTTAAGTGGATCAGCATAGAAGAGAAATCACCTATGAAGTAGGTGAGAAAGTATTCCTAAAAGTTTCACCTTGAAGAGGAGTTCTACAGTTTGGGAAAAGCGATAAATTGAGTCCGAGATTTATTGGACCATATGAAATTGTAAAACAGGTTGGACCCTTAGCTTACCAACTTCAATTACCTGATGAACTCTCAAGGTTACATGATGTATTTCATGTTAGTATGTTGAGACGATACAGATCGGATCCCAGTCACGTTTTAAAAGGACCAGAAGTGGAGATAGCAGAGGATATAACCTATAAGGAAGAGCCGATAGAAATCCTGGATCGGATGGTTCGTAAATTGTGGAATAAGGAAATTCCAATGGCAAAAGTGAAATGGAGTTTCCATTCTCCGAAAGAGGATACGTGGGAGGTTGAAACAGAGATGCGTCGCCGTTATCCTCACTTATTTCCTAATTCAGGTACGATTTTAAATTTCGATGGCGAAATTTTCTTAAGGGGGTAGATCTTTAACGCCCTAAAATTTCATATTTTATTAAAATATTAATTAAAATATGAAGAAAATACAGGGAAATTTTTCGCGAATTATTTAAATAAATAATTGGGAGGAATAAATTGAGAATTTTCATAAAAGAGATTAAGGAAAATTTAGAAGGATTGTAAATTTCGAGAATTTCGAAATTTGGAATTTTATGTGGGTCGAGCTAAAATAGATTACGAAGCAAAGTGGACCCAAGCCGACTAAATAAATTCTTCCACCTTATTTCTCCTACAACTCACCTGACATATTCTTTCCTCCTCCCCATTTTATGTTACTTTCTTCTTCTTTCATCTTCCTCTCTCTTCATCTTCCTCACTTTTCCGTTTCTTCCTTTCAAACTATTTTCCAAAGCCTCAAAACCCTAAACCATCATCTTTCCTAGTAAAATTTCAGTAATTGGGAGCTGCAAGATCAATCAAGAACTCTAATTCGGTAAGTTTTCTTGTATATAAACTTGAAATCCCGTTTTTCATTCATACCTAACTTCTAAATGTCATATTGTAACGCCCCAAAATTTCGTAAAATTTCGTATTTTGATAAAATATTAAAATAAAATACGAAAAAAATACCGAAAAATTTTTCGCAATTTGTTTAAATAAATAATTGGGAGGAATAAATTGCATTTATGATAAGAAAGATTAAGAGAAATTTTGAAAGACTGAATTTCGAAAATTTCGAAATTCAAAATTTAATACGGGTCGAGCTAAAATAAATTACGAAGCAAAGTAGACCTAAGACGACTTGAAAATCAGAATTTCCACCTTATTCCTCCACTTCCTCCGACAACTCCCACCATCTCCTCCCATTTCTCCTTTTTCCTTAATTAATTCCTCCGCTTTTCTCTCCACTCATCACCTCCACCAAACTACCACTCATACCTTCATCTTTTTCCTCTAAACAACTCCATCAAACCTCCATTTCCAACTTCTTCATCAAAATTCTGAAGCAAAAAGGGTTCCAAACTTCCAATTTTACTTGAATTAAGGTAAGGTTTTACATCCTCTTTGTAAATCCCGTTTTCCTTTGGAACCTTAAATTAAAATCACCGTAACTTTGTCGATTGAGCTCCGATTTGAGTAAATAAGTACTCGTTGGAAAGCTCTAAACGTCTACTATCCATTTTCCTATGATTTTGATGTTAAAAACGTGATTTATGTATTTTAAATCTGCTGGAAAGGTGATGACCTGAATAGTGACGAAATTGGGGTTTTGCAAAATTGGATTCCTTTCGTGCATTCGTCACTTGGGTAAGACTATTTAATGTAAATTGTGAGTGTTTTAAGTATTGGATTGATTGGATAATTCCATATGAGAGAATTTTAAGAAAAAGTTAAGGAATTGTTTGGGTTTGAAAGAGGAGGTTATGGATTTTGTGAAATGGAAGTGTTTGGGGGATGATTATTATATAATCATACCTAAATAAACTTGAGTAGAGTATTAATGAAGGTTAAAATGCAGTGAATTAAATATGGTAGTTTGGTTTGGTAATTAGTAAGGAGGTTTTATGGAAAGGATTAAGAAAGAGGGGAGAGAAAACTAGAATCAATGTAAGAATGCAAAT
>CANYCX010485926.1:0-12286 GCA_948193385.1 Breynia disticha f. nivosa
GTACGAAGTGTTGAAATTTTTTTTAAAAGATTTTTTTTCCAGTTTTGGATTCATTAGCTTAATCGGCCTTTTATTTGTGCAGACAAATTGAACAACAAAGAAGGCGCAGAGGAGAAGTAATATCTGAAAACAAGAAAGTGAACAAATAAGATACATGAATGCCAAACATTCTGTTCTTTATTGATAACAAAATGCATATACAAATATGCTGAGATTTGAATATGATTGTATGGATGATTTTCAAAAAAAGAATAATTGAAAAGAATTACTACTCATTGCACACTTAAAAATTGAAAAATATTATTAATGTTATGATTGGTTTTGGACGATTATTATGTAGTTTGAGCAGGTAATTAGATGAAATAAATATATCAATGATCATTACAATTTATGTAATTAAATGGAAAAAAATTCAAAAAAAGAGTTACGTGGTCGGGTTGGGCGGGATGGGCAGGTTATAGACAAATAATGAGGAAAATTACATTGAAAGAAACAACCCGATGAATCTGACCGAACCCGACCAACCCGAATTTAAAATGAACCCAACCAAACCGATTAATATATGGTCAGTTTTGGGTTGTAGTTATATTAACCCGACTAGGTCGGGTTGGTCTCAAAAAATCCTCCAACCCGACCGCTTACAATGCCCTAGTGTTAGTGGAGATTTAGTGGAGGTGTGAGTGGGGTGAAAAGAAGGAGGAAATGATTTGATAAAAGAGAGAGTGGGGAGTTGTTGGAGGAAGTAGAGGAATAAGGTGGGATTTTAAAATTTTTAGTCATCTTGGATTCACTTTGCTTCGTAATTTATTTTAGCTCGACCCGAATAAATTTCCGGATTTCGAAATTCTCGAAATTCATCATCTTAATAGAATTGTCTTAATCTCCCCGTTATTTATTTCTTATCAAATATTTATTTAAATAAACGCGAAAAATTTATTTAACCCCTCCAATCGTATTAATGTATTTTGTCGTCGTTTCCACTTTCACGATCGACTTAAACATTTCTGATTTTTAATTTATAAAAATTTTACATTCTTCACCAAATTATTAATTCAAAATAATTCGCGAACAATTTTCCGATATTTTATTCTTATTTTATTTTAATATTTTATCAAAATACGAAATTTTTAAGAAAATTTCGGGGCGTTACATTAAGACTTAACGGATCCATAGTCATAACATACGATTGTTTAAGTATGAATTTATGGTAGATTTGGATTATGAATTGAATGAAGAGAACTTAATACTAAGCTGCTAAAGAAAAAAACAAAAGGGTATGAGATTTTCATGAAAAGAAGTAAAGATCGATGAACATGATTCATAATAAATGAATAATTAAATATTAGAATTAGTATAACTCATTAACATAATGTATGGCTTACCTAAAATGATTGGCAAAACATAAGGGTAGTGTGTTAAATGACTTAATATTATGTATGTTCATGGTATTATAAGAGTCAATGTGTAGAGTGAGTGTATGAAAAATGATGTAAATTATTGCATTAGAACAATTGAAGAAATGAACATTGTGATAATGATGGGAACCATGTAAATTATGATTAGGTCTAACAGATGTGTGCATGTGTTGTATGACTTACTTGATAGACAAGTTTGGAATGTGTGTGTTGAGGGAAATGATGCAATTATTAATAATTGATTGTGAATGACAAAAAATTTAATGATTTTGACATGTGGATAAGGTGGTGAGTGATGGTATGGCTTATCCCTTGAAGTATTGATGATTTACAAAAAAGTAGATTGTGCATTGTGATTTTAAAAGGGTAAGCAATTTGTGTAAATGTCTATACGCTTTGATGTTTTGAGTAATGAAGCATTGATGTTGTGTTTATGGAATAATTACAAAATGGTATGTTCCAGGTTCAGATTTTGTGTTGTAGGATGTAATGTGTAATTGATTATGCATAAAATTCTGGGAGTGATTATAACATCCTCGTCCCAAAAACACATAATTAATGTAATAAGTAAAATGTTTAATAAAAATAAGAATTTTGATGATAAAATGACAAAAATCAATTATTAGAAACAATTTTAAGGAAGGTTGATGGATACTTGATGTTAGGTGAACAAATAATCAAAGGAAGCTTAAAACAGAAAAGTACACATGGTGGAGGGTGGAAAAACGCATGGTGGGCACGACCATACATAATCCACATCCCACCACGCGTATTTTTCTGGTTTGGTGAAAAAAAATATAAGCTCGGGCAACCGAGAAATTGAGTAGAACCTTCAAGAACACAATTAAGCTCCAGAGGAAAGGGGAAGGAGAGAGAGTTGAGGAAGGTGAGAGAGATGGATTCGAGTTATCGAATCGATCCTAATCTCGAGCTGGGAACCCTCTGGTATATTTGAAAGAGGTAAAACTCAAATTTTTCGTAAATTTTTACGAGTTTTGCTATTGAAAGCATTGAGTTTTCTTGAATGGATTATTGAAATAATTAGAGAATTGAGATAGAGTTGATTTAAATTGATGAATTGATGACGAAAGATAAAGTCATAAATTTTTAGGGTTAGGATTAGGGTTTTGCAAAATTGAAAATTAAACTTAATGGATTCATTAGGGCATGCATTATAAGTTTGGTTATATCGAATTTTATAGAAATATTGGCATATGTTATAATAGGACGACAAACCAAACAGTCAGGGCAGGACCAGAGCATGCAGAGGTCCGAGTATTTCTGTTGATAGGTGAGTAGTCTAACTTACTTAAATATAATGAATATGCAAATGTATATATGATATTGATTAAGTGTTCGAAGGGATATATGAATAGCGATCAATGCAATAAAATGATAAAATGTGGAATTGGTATAAAATTGGAAACGAATATGTTTACATTATTGAATTGCAAATAGGTAAGAACGAAATGAGAATGCAAACAGGTACGTTACAGTATGAATGATATGATTGTATCTTACGATTGCGACTGACGTGATATGGTGATGATATCGTGATATGGAGTTGCTATGGTGTTGATATGAGGAGGTGTGGATTGGTGATATATAATCAATCATACATAGAGGGGTTTATATTGTAGAGGCGGGACTCTTTTATAAGATCATTTCTGTAGAGGGGTTTACACAGTACCTTGTTATGCTAGTATATAGATAATCGATTACATTGCATGCTAAACAAACGAACGTACAGAAATATCATTATATGATTTATAGAAAGAATACTTGTGAATGTATATAGTTTATTATGTTATGCTTATTGTTATTATTGATAATGGATTCATATATTCAATTGATAGCTTGGTTAATTAAATGACTATTCACTGAGCCCGTAACTCACGCTACTACGAATTTTGGGTTATGATCTAGTAGAGAGCAGAGATAGAGATTTATACTTGACAGGTGGGTCAACTGCTACTCCTATACCATTTTCTCTCTCCTCATCAGAGCTGGACCTAGGATGTTTTGAGTGTTGTTGAATGTTTTGTTTGCATATACAAAATGTTTTATGATAGAATGATACAGATACTTGTTTTTTAAGATTGATGATATATTTATATATCTGAATATGTTGCTGTTTGAGATCTATATTCTAGTTGAGGTGTATGTTGCTTAATATGTTGATAGTTCCTGAGAGCTATTATGGTGTTCAATTTGTTTTTACAGTAATGGAGCTTGTATTATGGGTATATCTAGGTTATAGTCGTTATATAGCAGTTCTACGTAAAGTATGAATGTGCATATTAAAGAATATAAGAGCGTATTAGTTTAACACAAAGCTTAATCTATGGATGAGTTAACTATTACGATTGATATTCTAAGTATATAGAGGAGCAACTATAAACTGATTATATGATATTTTAGTGTGTATGATGAATAATGCTTAATGATAATGAATGACATGAATATGATCGAAAAACTTTTTAAATATTATGAACTTTAATATAAGGAAAAGTTATTAGTAAATGATTAATAGGGTAATAGGAATAGGACGTTTTAGTGATGATGTATGTATAGCATGAATTGGATATACCATTAAGTCGTCATCATATCAAACTTGTAGTAACAAAGATAGGGGAAACAACTTAAATGTGTGTGCATGAATTGACCGGTGTCTAGAAAGTGTACTAGGCCGGTGTAGTTTTACCACGGAAGTATGACTCCCGGGATCGAATCTCTTGAGGAACGCTGTAATTAAATTGATTTGGTGATAAAAGATAAACGCAAGAAAATAGTAAACATAATTCAAAGGTGGTTTTCAATAGAATTAACTAAAATTCAAATGTAAGGAACGTTAAAATAAGGATTAACAATATAAAAAGAGTGTCGGGCTATCTTAGGTTCAATAGAGGCTACGCTTGGTTCTTTGACGGAATGAGGGTACATGACGGTGTTCTCGCACATTTATCGATTAAGAGTTCCTTTCAAACTGCTCAAAATCGCGTCATAAACCTAGCAAGTGTTCTACTGACTCTTTGAACTTCTCAGATCTCTCATCATCTTCTGCATCATCTCCTAAAATGGAGCATATGTAGGATTATAAAGGGTTATATAGATTCATAGGATGTGCAAGCTGCTCACGAGGTACTCAGCCTAATCCTTGTCCCTCAACAGACTCTTTGGACTCGATAGTGTGATCATGCAATATGTCGTCTATAGGCTCCATCTATTACAAAAATTAGCTTTCAAATCTTTTATATTTTTACATCAATGCAATGAAAATCATTGGTACAGTCCGCAGAGAATTTAATCCTTGCTCTAATACCACTAAATGTGGAACTCAAATTTTAAAACCATTTAATCGCATAATCAATATATTTTTAGAAATGATATAAAATAAATTGAAACGAGAGAGAAAGACTATACACACCAATTATTAAATCTCATCCCAAATACTTTGTAAAAATCATATACAAAAGCAGAAGTTAAAATAGTTTGAAAGAAAGTTCCAAACTAAAACATGCTTATATATACATATATGTACAAATATATACAGTCAAAAACTCAAAACATGAAAACTCCTGAGCCAGACCTCGAAAGTATATCGTTGGGAATCTCTTATCACTGGGCACTTCGATCTAGTAGTAGCTGCCAACTATGATATACACAACACTAAACAATAACACAGGGGTGAGTATAATCAAATACTCAATAAGTGTTACACAGTTCTCTATTCTAATGAAGTGCAGGGGAATTTCCAGTTAGCACGGGACGTGCTTGATGGACACGAGGACGTGCTCATCTTTTTAGTTCCCAATTGACATGGGTTGTGTCATGTAGAGCATGAGGTCGTGCTCAAACCATTATCCAGATTTATTACAAGCACAGAACGTGCAGTTAAAATTGGTCTCAGCACGAGGACGTTCTGGTTAGCATGGGGTCGTGATGAGCTTCTGTTTTGTAAATTCTCGGTTTGGTTTAAGGCATTCACATAGAATTTTATGTATGTCATTACTAGTGTTTTAGTCTGGACAACCACATTACCATTTCTACAGTAAAAAGACCCTTTACTAGCACATGAACATTCACACTTTGACACTTATGATCACAAAGCTCATGCTTTAACCATTTTACACGTACATATACATTTACTTTCAATAGCAACAATCTTCACACAGTAATGACATAGAAACAAAAATAGCATATAGTAGTAATATCCACACAGAACTAACGACACAATAACATCATGCACACGGCATCAATATCCACACAGATTCATTCCATGCCTTAGTTCATATATATATGTAATTATGGAATGAAATGCAATGTTAATGCATTTTCACACAGCATGACCCAGGTTTCTTTTTCCTCTACATCACACAGCAAAGGATTCCTCTATAGCACAAAGTAAAGGATTAGCACATAACCTGAGCATACAGCTTTGAGCATATAGCTCGTAAGGACGGCACACAACACGTCCATAATCCACACAACTCGTGTCACACAAATGAGATGCAACACATGAATGTATATGAGACATTCATTAATAGCACATAACATAGTCACACAGGAAACACATAGCAACCACATAGTTCATCTTTCAATTATATCATGCCTTATATAAAGATATATAGTTCAATAACACATAGCATTTGAACAATCAAGGCATATTACACATATTACACAGATCATAATCCACAAAGGTACCCATTTCAGTCACATAATGTTCATAATATGATCCTAAGATCATTCCACATAGCTTACTTAATATTCTTAGCACATAATTCTTTTAGACATATTATTGCTCTTATTTTTATTCATTTGCATCCAAACCAAGTACGAATTAATCATACAAATCCAAACGTAAGCATAAGAACACTTACCTCGATAAGCGTACGAAGTTGATGTATTTTATCCAAAACACATATAGATCATTGTATACAAAATAAACATGTACATGTTGTTACTTCTTATATTCCTTACTGATTTCATGATTACAAACATCAAGCACAACCTCTTAACTTCTTAAGTTCCTCAGTGTTCTTTCCAACACTAAATACCCATTCTCACATGATTTCAATATTCTAAATTCTTCTAACAATTTCAAATAATGTATTTTAGCTAATTAAAACCAAGCAACACTTAAACTAATTCATATCCAGAATTTAGAAAATCTCAGCAACCACTTATCCATATAAACTCACACTTTTCACTCAATCAAGAAGAAAATCTTCTTACCTTAATGATTTGCAATTATTTTTGCCAAGATTTGAGTTCATTTTTACTGAAATACAAACCTCAGTCACTCCTGCTCTTTGAATAAAATAGTGCAAGTCAATTAATCTGTTCATAAAATCCCAGTCAACTCGACCTTGGGCACGGATCGTGCTGATGATCCTGCTGTGTTTTCCAGCATGAGTTCCTGTTTGATCATGCACAATCTTGTTCGGTAATAAATTCAGCACAAGGTCGTGCCAATTTCTAGGTATAAGTGTGGTATCATGCTGCTCAACTGGCATGAGCACATTGTCATGCTCTACCCCATGTTGATTGTTGTTTTTCTGAATTTTCCTATTCTTATTCGATTTGATTCTGCTTTAATCTATTTTTCGTATAGATTAATTCTAATAAATTTCAGGGGATTACACTTTTGGTTTTCCTTGTGAATGTTTTATGTATGCAAATTAAAAGGATTTCTAATTGTGAAGTCGGCAATGCAGATTTATAAAAAAATAAAGAAAATTTGTTTGTAATCATAAAGGGCATTTCAAGGTTCATATTAAACAATGCATGTATTTACGCTACTTGTATTATTGTTACAGTTACATGCTAGGGTAGTGTAGTAATTCCACAACCATGTATTAAAATGCAAAAACAATTTATAAGATTTTGGTAATTGAGAATAAATATACAATCAATTTTTGGGCACCGCAAGAGATGTTATGATCCAATGTACTTGAGTTTTAGGGATCGTGGGATAGGTACATACCTTTGTGATTGAGTTTGCTTAGAATAATCAATATCATGGTAGTATAAGCATGGTACAAAGCATTAAACATAGAAAATGTCAAGGTCTAGAGTATAAGTGAAGGGAAAAAATCATAGAAGGTCCCAAATTAGTACAAGAAACTAGCAAAAAAGTTAAAACAATCAAAGAGAAGTTGAAAGTTTCTAGGATATACAAAAGAGTTATTATGGTTTGCATCTAAACGAGATGGAGTATTGGATATAAAACAAAGATTCCTGAAAGTCTCACCCTAGAACAAAAAATGAGATTTGGGAATAAGGGAAAGTTAAGTCATCGATATATTGGACCATATGAGATCACTGAACATATAGGTCATCTAAAATACATATTGCCTTTAACGACAAAGTTGGCTTAGATTTATAATGAATTTCACGTTAATATGCTTAGGAGATGCAGGTTTAATCCAACACACATTCTTCTTAAGGCAGATGTCTAGATTTTTAAAATTTTGACTTATGTTTAAGAGCCAATACAAATTGTAGGAAGGAAGATAAAAAAGTTAAGGAAAAGGGATATGCTAATGGTGAAAGTCATATAGAAGAATCATGAGATAGAGGAAGCAACATGGGAGATAGAGAATATGATGAAAAAAAATTATCCATATCTATTTACTGCTATGATTTAAAATATTTAGTACATTTAATGACATATAGAACATATGATCTATAAAATAGAATAAAATGACACATGAATATTAGAATTAGTATCAATATGCTGATTGGAATTTTGAGGATGAAAGTATATAAGAAGGGAAGAATTATAGTATCTCTATCCTATTAATTTATCATTAATTAAATTGGCATAAAAACCAAAAATAGACAATATGTACATTGTCTTATGTGAATAAGTACCAAGAATACATAAGAATAATTATATGAAACAAATTTAAAAATGATATATGAAATAAGTATACTATTAGAATTGAAAAAGTGAATTTAGATTATCAATAAGTTAGGTGGGTAACAGACTAGGTGGGCCTTTTTTATCATACTCTGGATAGTGGATAAGTATGGTGATTGTGGTGTATTCCACAATGGCATATGGCCAATATAGGCTATGTTGATATTCGATATGGACATAATAAGCTATAAAACATGCATAAAATAGAAGAAAGTAAGCAACTAAGGGTTAGTTTAAATCAGAAACTAAAAATTAAAGAGAGAGAACCGCTGAAGAAGTCAAAACACTGGAAAAAAAACAAACAAAAATCTCCAAAAACAAAGCTTAAAATTCCTCCCTATAAAGTTAAAGTAAATAAGAAGAAGTGTAAGAGAGAAAGAATCTCGCAGGTAATAAGGTAAGAATTCTAGAACTTTGTCGATTCAACTCTAAAACTTAAAGCAAAGGAATTTAAGAATGATATATGATAGTGAATGACTGTGGAATCAAGAACTTGACATAGGGATTCATGCATATGTATGTATATAATAGTGTGGCTAAGGATATATTGTATTAAAGACAACATAGTTATTGTTATATAAGACAACATATTAGACAACGACATCAAAATTGGAGCCTAAGAAACTCTAAGTATCTCAACTGACTAGGTGAGAAATCAAATATACATAAATACAGTTATTTGCTAAACTGCTATATTAATATTAGTATGTGATGGTGATATGAATGAATAATGAGTTAAAATGAGATAGGTTATCAAATTATGCCCAGACTATATAGGTAAAAATTTATGTTTTACTATTTGTATGATATATGATGAGAAAGAAAAAGAGATAAATCCAAGTGATGAAATAAAAAAACATATAAATATATGTAATAAGCGGGAAAGAAGTTAAAGACTAAAAAGAAAATTGTTCTTTATATGATATATATATGTAAATTAAGGTGTTATAAACTGCAAGACAAAAAATTCACTATTGTTCAATTCTATTTACTTTTATCATTTTAAGCTTGAAGAAAGTTAATAATGTTTAATCAGAGTTTTGTAAGTCAATAACAAGGACAAATGTGTTAGTGTAAGCCCTAACTCCAAGTATTGTCTAAAGAATACATCTAGTTGGTAACTACTATAGGAATAGTAAGTGAATTAAGACTAGCATGCTCTTTCTAATTTAGTGGGTTTGATCCTACAGAATACAAGGACATGGGATATCAGTTAGAAATCATTAATACATTTCTAAGACATGATATTTGGATTAAATCCACTGATAAGAACACTACATGGTTCAGAGTTATAATTAGTTCTTATGTTCAAATCTTACAATGGAGTTCTCGACCAAAAATTTCTATAAAACTTTAGATAGATTTCTGTATACTCTGATATACAACTAATGTGCCTATAACAGGGTAACAAGTATAGGTAGGATTGGGTAGGAATTAGTTCATGTTAGAGAGCATGAGAAAATTTAAGGGATTGTCTGCTCTTTAGGGGAGAGAAAATGTCATCAGCCTCTTGATCAGTGAATTGGAAAGAGTGTGGCCACACCTAGATGAAATAATGAGTTTCATTATTTATATGAAAGAGATTAGTGTCTTTAAAACATAAAAAATGGAATTTACTTAATAAGGATGATTGTCTTATACCTTATGTAATCCAGCATTTAGGGTAAAGAACTATGTAAGATTATACTAGGTTAAACAGATGCCACCATATCTTCATTCAATTTGGGATGTTATAGCATTTTCCCATAGTCTTTTTTATGACCTTTAGGAATTAATTATTCCTATTCCAAACATTGAATGGACCTATATTGCACATAAAGACTATGTCTAAAAGGGTAAAATTGATATTTCCATTTCAGACGTATATTTGGGCCAATTTAAGGACAAATATATAGGCCTTTAATATGTGTAAATTGGACTAAATGAAAGCCCAAGTATGGTGAGGAATTCGGTCATCCCATTAGGTTTTGATTATGCATTAATTAAGTAAATAAAATATGGGTTTAAAAGAGTTAGAGAGAAATAAGGAGTAAGCGACTTTTTGAACACAAAGTGTTGTCTTAAACGTGGGATTATATGAGACATAAGACAGTCCTAATTATCCAATAAAATCCTTACCTAATTCTACTTGATTTAGAATTCAAAGTTTGAATTTAAATCAAACTTGGATAATTAGCTTAAAAGAAGGAGTTGGATATGGATAAGGACTAGGGTTTTTATCTCTCCTCCTCCTCCTCCTCCTCTATCTTCTCATAGTTGTGTATCTATATAAGGATACCTAATCTCCTTATTAAGAACACTTATTGTTCGTCACTTATATTTTTGCAAATTTTTTGTTGTTCCGTCTAGATATAAGTCATAGGATTCATAACAGTGGTATCAAAGAGGCTTACATGCTTTTTTGTGAGAGATTGTTACAATAAAAGATTATTAAAATCGGCTATGACCTAAAACTACTGTGCTTATATTTTTTTTAATGCATTACGCAGACTATTTGAATGTATTTTGGTTATTTGATGATTAAATAGATTTAAATCATGTTTATAAACTGACCAAAAGTTGTTTTAAGATGATATAATGGCTTATTTGTAAAATCCCTGATGGCCGAATATCACATTGATCATACTTGACTTTATTTTACATTAACATGCCTTGTTTTGTGTTGATTTTGGTTGATTCAACATGTAAACAATTTTTGTTGGTTGATTAGTATCTAAATATTTTTCATAATCAATCTAGGATTGTTTTGAAATGAATTAAGGTCTTTTTTTATTTATCATTCATGGTTGAAACCCTAATAAGCCTAAATCTACCTAGTTTTGCATGTTTGATCGTTTTTGTTTGCTAGTTTTGCAAGATTAGATGTAAAAATGAGTTTAGGTTAATCAAATTTTTACTAAAATGATTAATCAATATTTTTGGCTTTAATTAAATGTGCTAATTAGGTTTGATCACAATTAGTATGTTAATAAATTTTTTCTGTAAGCTAAAACCCTAATCAATTAACTAGATATACTTAGAAGTGATTATAATATATTTAAGTCAATCATGTTGTGTTTTGTTTGATTAAAAATGGTAAAATAATTCTAGGGAAGATCTGATTTTAATGTTAAAATGTTGTTTATGGTGTGCACTAATTTTTTTGATAACATATAAAATCATTTTAGTCATTGTGATGTGATTTTATGTAAGTTTGTCCATTAAACTGTTATGTTTGTGCAAAGTTGATTCTTGGTTGATTTCTTTTGTGCATGCATGTGTGCATCAATATTGTTAACATTTTTTTAGGTTTTAATGTGGGACTCAAATTTAAAACCATTTATTTTTGAATATTATCAATTATCTTTCACAAGCATAGATGTTATATGTTAAAAGTTGAAAAGTTAACAAGTTATCATATAGAAAAGTTTATTTGAAAACTTTTACAATACAAAGGTCAAATTATAATAACGCATTTGAAACGTTGTTTACAAAATCATTCACATTTATTAACCTCGTGCTTGAATCCTCCTCGTGGCTATCCTACTAGAGCTGCACAACATTAAAACAACACACAGGGGTGAGTATATAAAAATACTCAATAAATGATAAATAAATTGTTGTTAAAATGAAGTGCAGGGAAAACTCCAGTCAGCACGGTGTAACGCCCCAGAAATTCGTTCATTTAAAAATAAGGAAAAATGTAGATTAAAAGGGAGGTTGATTAGCGATAAGGGTAGGTGAAGTTATATGTGACATATGGTACGTTGAGTGTCGAATGAGGTTAAATTGAGGTTTGATGATGTTATTTGAGTGGAAAATGATGGTAATTATGTTAGAAGACATGTATACATAAACCTATACGTGTTCGGAACAGAAAGGAATCGGAAACGATCGAAAACGGGCAGGAAAACCTGCCCAGCAGAGGAGCACGACCTGGGGCACGGCCGTGCCCAAGGGCATGTTC
>CANYCX010486383.1:0-22005 GCA_948193385.1 Breynia disticha f. nivosa
ACAAATTCAAATCTCGTCACTCTAGACCTTCCATCTTAAAACACCATTTTCAAGCCCTTAAACCATAAACTAACCCTAGAATCAAGTACTAATGGTTACTACACATCCATACCTTTCCAACAAACCCAATTTTACTCAAAATGGAACCAAAATGAGTGAAATAACTCATCGAAAAACCACACCATTAACAAAAACGAAATTTCAGATTTTGGTTCGAGAAAAACTCACCGATTCAAGCTTTCAATCCGATCCTACAACTCCTGATCACCAAGACTCGATGAGATTTAGGCTCGGTTAGGGTTTTTCGGAATTGGCTCGGGTTTATGGAATGAAAAACGTGGATGAAGGTAAGTGTAGAGAGAGATAGGAAGATCATATATATATAAGGCTCGGAAATGATGTTTTTACCATCGGCTCTACAATGTTATCTTCTTCTCAACTTTCTCTCTCCCGATCAATTTAACCTAACCCGATTTTAAATTCACATAATATTCTACACTATCCACCATTTATTTTTCGAAAAATTTCCTCACATTAATTTGTTAAATATTAAATTAAAATTTGAAAATTACAAAAAATGGAGGGCGTTACAAGAGATGCAAAAATTCAGGTATTGTTGGTTGAAGGAATGGGATGCCTCTCACACCAATCTTGGTATGTGAAATATTTGACATGTGGGCATCGACTTCATGGGACAATTCCCTCCTTCTTTTGGGTTTCAGTATATCATCCTTATTGTGGATTATGTTTCAAATTGGGTTGAGGCAAAAGCCACTTGTATTAATGATGCTAAAGTTGTTACAGAGTTTATCAAGTCTAACATCTTTATCAGCTTCAGTGGGATAAAGGCAATCATTAGTGACATGGGGACACATTTTTGCAATTGAATCCTAGGCGCATTCTTCAAGAAATATGGCGTAACACATCGTACCTCCAAAGCATACTAGCCATAGACCAATGATCAAGCTGAAGTTTCTGATCGAGAGATTAGACACATATTTATTGGAGTGCACAACCAATCCAAACAAAAAGACTGGAAAATAAGGTTTGATGATGCTCTTTGGTCCTATCACACTACTTTCAAGAATTCATTAGATATGTCTCCTTATCATATGGTATAAGTAAATTTTGTCACTTACCTGCAAAGATTGAGCATAAAGCATATTTTACAATCAAGCAATATAATACCGACATGGATGCTTGTGTCCAAGAGACAAACTACAATTGTAGGAGTCGAAGGAAATTAAGAACAATAATTATTTAAATACTGCCATTCATAAAGTGAGTGCTAATGCACTTCATGATCGTATAATCATTTTGAAATAATCTTTGCTAAGCCAAAAGGTTCTCTGCTTGAACTCCATTCTTAAAATTCACACAGGGAAATTAAGGTCTAAATTGGTATGTCCTTTTATTATTGTGAAGATTTTTTACCATGATGCTATTGAAATTCAAAGTTTATATACAAGCAAAATCTTCAAGTTGAATGTGAATAAGTTGAAACCTTTCTATGAGAGATTTAACCTATACACGGACGAGATGATATACTTCGATGATGTAGTGAATTCACCATAACACACAACATCTCATCTAGCCATCAAGACGTTAAAAGAGGCACTTCTTGGAAGGAAACCCAAGTTTCTTTTGAGCTTGCATTTGAGTTTTGTTTATTTCATTTAGCATCTTAATTCATTTTGAATTTCATTTTGAGTTTTGATTTTTTTGTTAAGTTTTCTTTTACTCTTTATGAAAATTTTTGTTGATTTACTTTAGCTGAGATGTAGTTTGAAACAATTGCGGCTTTTATTCATTTGCATGAGCGCTTTAAAACTAAGTATGGGTAGAGTTTATGATATTTTTGTTGCCACTCTAACACCTTATGTTGGTAAGAGGTGTAGGATTTAGGACACTACACGTGGTAGTCAGTCGAGTACACGCAGTGAGCAACAAAGTACATGCTTTCGTGCACAGGGCACATTGTTTCAAAAATTCTAGGTACATTTTATAACTAAGACTACGTGTGGTTGTACCAACTACGCGTAGTTCACTGTGACCACGCTTAGTCACCTAATTTAGACAGGAAAAGAAAAGGTTGTCTTCTTCAACGTACACATAAACCCTACCACTCAAACCCACGAACCTCCACCACTCACCACCATAAAACAACCTCCCCAAGAACCACCACACCTAGAAAAATGCCTCCCCGACATAGATCATCCCACCATACATAAAACCCAATATAATCTACTGTCATAGTTGTGCATTCATCACCATACCCAACATCTCGAACTTTAACCAAACAAGAACAACCACCACCTCACCGTTCTACAATCCCATCACTTCTGCAAACCTACACAATCACTAGAGGAGTCACTCAAAGCTTCTAACAACTATGAGGAAGATGCTTCATCCGTCTCCTCCCCGACACAATATAATATACCAATGGTTCCATTGGACTCTACAATTGGAGAGAAGGAGGATCTTAAGCCACAAAAAGGACACAAAGGCACTGACTACATCCATGTTCCACACATCTTGAATGCAAGAATCTATATGTAATGGTAATTAGAGATGATTATGGTTGATTACTTCTCGGTAGGACCAAAAGAGGTATGGGAAGATGTGCTCCAAAACCATCTTCCCTGGTAAGTATGTGCATCCCTCAGTAGCTCTAAGTTTGGATGGATTATCTATGTATGATTATAGAATTGTTAGGTTTCGTTTGACAGAGTATTTTGGTTGTTACTTCCTTTTTTTATGCAAATATGTCGTGAATTTTTCACATATTTTAAATTTAATTTGGCATACAACAGACCATATATATCCCAGATGTTATACAGTTTTTCTTGCTTAATAGTTACTTTTCATTTTCAATAGCTGAATTTAATGTCATATGTAGTTTTATAGTTACTTTTCATGTGTTTTGTAATTATCTACATGAATTTGATGAGTATTTCTATATTCTGAATAGCTTGTAGATCCTGAGCCTTATCATCCTAATAAATCTAAACCTCTCACATTATGTCACCCTCATTGGCAACTATGTTATAGGGCTTTAGCCTTTAATATTTCCATACAAAAGGAGACATACACCATTTTGTCTAAATTTGAATTCTTTTTATTGAGGTGTAGTGAGAACAATTATTGAGTAAATATTAGTTACATATTGTGTTTGTAGTTTTTAAACATACTTTAGAAACCACCAAAGTCTATGTTTACGGGGCACTTGATTACTTACCCGACTATGCACTTATATGATTTTGATCCTTTTACCGATGAATTTACTGAGATTTCTTGCACAGAGATACTTGTCTTTGAGGCATTATGCACAATGCAGCTTGTTTAGAGCACTATGTTAGGCTACTAGTTTTTCTCTGCAGAGTCAGCACTAGACCTGGTCATCAAAGACAATCGTAACCTTCATTCCCGCTTATCTTGAATGGAGACAATGATGGATAAGATTTCCAAGAAAATGATGAGGGTTTAACATACATTGACCCACATCATTAGATATCAATGCTTCCTATTTCCACAACTAGATGACACTTGAGACACAGAGAAGCATTCTCTTCCCTGCACATTTGCTTTACAATTTCTTGAGTTACAATGAGGACATGTCTATTTTTTATTATGGATAGGGGAAATTTGCATACATTTTACATTTATGAATACTCCATATGCATGGCATTTTTCTTTGTTATTTATTTCATGTTTTCTTCTTGCATTGCATGTTCATAATTATGAATTTCACCACTTAAAATTCTTGTTTTAATCAAATTTTGTATGATTTTAAAACTAAAGGAAAACTTTTTGATTTTGAGAAAGTCTTTTAAAACCCATGTCAGTTTTAATTTGCAATCTTTATGTACTTTAAGCTTAGTTTTGAACAACCCACGGTAAAAGATCCAATGGACTAATGAACTTCACACAAAAACCAAGTGAGAATTTTATGCCTTATGATCTATTCCATGTTGTGTGAATCGACCAACTATGATGAAGAGAGTATTGAAGTTTGACATGAAACACATTTTCACAACTATTTTTAGTTTAGGGAATAAAAACTTCTAAAATGATAAGAGGCATTTATTATTGAACCATTTCTTTATCTTTTTCTTTTTTTTCTGAACCTTTTCATCACAATACACCCTTGTTTACCCCATTGAGCCTTTACCATTTCTTTGTTTTGACCCAATATATTGCAACCACATTATGTTTTGAAAAATTCTCTATTTGCACCTTACTAAGAGATCATATTGAATTGCATGTGCTATATGATGAGTTTTGCTATTGAAATGGTATTATTATGCTTGATGGTGAATGCCTTAATTTATTATTTGTGATGAATGTAGAGATAGGAAATTCGACAGTAGATAAAATTGTAAGATAAACTGTTTACAAAGTTGCCATGTTATGATTTTGGAACATTGAATATGGTTGCTAAGTATTATGTTATTTAGTTGCTACCACAAAAAAATGAGAAAGAGAAAAAAAAGGAAAGAAAAAGATAGAAAATAAAAAAGCAAGAGAAAAGAAAAAAGAGGTAGCTGAAATTAAAAGAAAGCAACCTTGTTTGCCATATCGAGGCTTGACTTATGTAGACTATTGAACACCATATTTTAGAAGCATTTCATTTATAGTACATTGTGATTTGATGGTTGTTTGGATTTATTAACTTATTTGGTTTTTTAGAACCTTTCAACCCCGTCACAAGTTAATAAAGCCCTCTTTGATTAGTTATTTGATTTCTTGAATTATTGACATGAATGAAATTGATTGAATGTCAAGCTTTAAGAAATTTTTTTTTATTGTTGGTTTGAGTGTAAACACTTCACCCTTAAATGCTTTTGACCGAGTGAATGAGTGAAACTTGTGAGGGTGTTGTTTTGTTGTTCTAATTGGTTAGCCGCCATTGCTATGGTTATTTTCTTTGATAAGTTTTTATTGCATATTGATGTGGGTTAGATTGAACATTGGGTTGAGAAAGAGTTGATTGAAATTGAATATTTTCCTTGGTTTTATTTTGATAAATGTTTAAGTAAAAACATGTTTTTAAGTGTTGGTAGCTTTGTTAGATTGCATTTTCATGTAATTTTTAGTCCTTTTTACTTTTTGTTTTGCACGCATTATTTTCTTTATTCTATATTTTCATTGCATTTTGCATTCTTTATCCCAGGTGACCAATTGGCAATAAAGTAGTGGATCATTGGACATTTTAAGAGAAGACATGGCTAAAGTTTTTTTTTGAAAACTAAGACATGGCTAAAGTTGATTGATGCTTAGGGAAAACTGCATTCAAGTGGACAACACATGGTAGACACAAGAGTACACATGGTGGCAAGCACAACGCATACTCCCACATTCTAAGAATGTGTTTCAAAGTAGAAAATTGAGTGGCCATAGCTACCACATGTACTACGGCCTTCCACAGCGTGAATTCTATGGGAATCAATGGAAAGAAAAAGAGGAATGAGAGCTTTTATTTTTAAGTAATTATAGAGGTCTAATTAGGTCATTCATTAAGAAGAACTTGTGATCAACCACCTTTGAACACACTCTGCACAGAACATTATTATGATGTCTACTGTTTTAAGCAACTAAGTTTTTAGTCTTAGCCAAGGTATATTAAAGTCTATTTCTAGTACTTTCACGAGATTCTATTTTTATTAGTATTTATATCATTACTGCATTTATTCCATTCTTGTTTGATTGTTTATTATTGTTTGTTGATTGATTTGATGTGTATAGATAATTTGTTAATTATATACATAGACCCGTGATTGTGTGTTCAATATAAGTCACCAGCTAAGGTTTCACCATTGACTGATTGAGAAAATCTTGCTTGAATTAATTACGGTTGTCCAAACTTATTCATTTGGGTAAGGTTTTTATCATTCTTAATGCAATCAATAGACTGAATATTTTAGGGTATCTTAGAGATTATTTATTGCATTAGAGACATAGTTTGTAGAGATGTCCTAGAACTACGAACGAATTAAGTAAAAATTGGTTACTGAGTTTGTCACCTGTAACTATAACTTGCCAGTAATAATGATGTTAATTGTCTTTTGTTTTTTAACTGAATTGCCAACATAGATGGATATTTAACTAAGGTAGATCTTTATTAATATTGTTTTGTTCTTTATATATTTTGTTTTATTTATAATTTATCTACTACAATCAATTCAAATCTTGTTATTTAGTTTTATAACAATTGAACAGAGCTTAACCAACTTCTGTGGATTCGACCCTGCTCACCATTAAGTACAAACATTTTGAGTAGGATTAATTTGTAGGATTTAACACCTATCACTTATGTTGAATCTCATTCAACATTTCCTTTTAAATATACCACTCTAATTGAGGTATTCATAAGGAGTGAGTTTGTAAAACTTTTTTCACATTCCATGAGACAGTCATCCTGACTTATGTATTCACCATCTTAATCTAATTGAAGGATTTTATACTTTGGTCAATTTATGTTTTTCTACTTCAATAATAAACACTTTAACTTCTCAAAATTTTTGGACTTTATATGCTTCTTTAAAACTTTAGTCATTAAGACTATTGATAAACACTCTTTCATACATATTTTGAGACTATAAATGTTATGATTTTGATATATATTCTGAGTGTTTATCATTAAAAACAAATTTATTTATCTCTTGTTTGATCATTTGTATTTTAGGTAATGATTCCGTATAACTTATGAACAGAATTTACACAAAACAAAGTTGAAATGGACAACTTTGGAAGAGTCTGTCACATTACAAGGATATGGTCGTGCCAGTGTAATATTACACAGTCACTGTTCATGGTCGAGTAATTGGACAAAATTGCGATTTTTTTTTGGTATTTTCACGCTAGAAAAAAAGAAAAAGAATTTTAGTAGGACACAATGATTCTAACTATAAAACTCTTTTCTCTATCATTCTCTCATCATCATCCATCATTCCACCACCACTTTTAGAGAGAGAAACTCAATTTTCTGAAGGATAGCAATGAAAAACACAATTTAGGACGAAGAGTGTAGAAGATTAAAGAGTAGAAGAGTCATCTATAGTGGAATCATTATGATTTTCTCTACAGTTAACCAGTTATTTTCTATTTTTCTGTTATTTTTCTATTAATCATGAGCTAAATCTCTTAGATACAGGTTGAGATGAACCATTGTTTGTTTAATTAGATTTTGGATTTTACTTTTTATTGTTGAGTTGTTTGTCGACTAAGATTTAATTATGACTTATTTTTGTCATTGTTGATTGCTTGAACGCGCACTTGAAATTAACAAATTGATCCATATAGGGCTAATCGATAGATCGAATATATGATAGATCATTCATAATTAAAAGGAGTTTAATGCAAATCTAGAGATAGATAGACGTAAATCCTCCAAATTAAGGTCAAACTTAATAGTGTAATTCATAGAACATTAATGTGGAGTTAATTAATTTAGAAAGAGATTTCAAGTTAAGTTAGTTAATATTAGACGTTAATTACCTTGAGAGAGAGATTAATATAATTTAACACTTCAAATCATCCTATACAAGATACAAACTATTACAGTAAAATAAATCTAAACAATTCCTCAATTTATCATGCAAAAGTTATTAAATCTTATTTAATTCATTAATTTTTAGCATTTATTTTACCAATTACAGCACACTTTGGACAACAGATTGAAAATATGAATGTTAAGTTCATTTTACATTTTTCTCAAACTTATTCAAATTTTTTTCATCTTTTTCTCTCTCTTTTTTCTTTTTTTTTTTCACTTCTTTTTTTCATTTTACATCTTTTTTTTAGCAACACTCATGTCATAGACATCAGACTAATTATCGAATCCATGTATTAGACCGGAATATATATGTCATAAGCTCGAGCTTTGAATGGTTCCATAAGAAAGGTCAACTCTAGTCCCATTTAAAGCTGCTACATTCACAAGGGAGAACATTCTCGACCTTGCTTAAGCCAAGAGAGATCCAAACCATATAACTTTAGCTCCTAGGATTATTCACCTATATTAACCTGTAGCTCACATATTCTGACTCAAGTTAATCCAACAAATGAAACAACAACTGCATATATTATGTCTCAAGAAAAATTCAACAAATCTACTCAAAGATTGAAAAAATTGCCCGACAATTATGCCTTAATAAATGGTCAATAAAATGTAACCCCTACCCCACACTTAAATCTTGCATTGTCCTCAAAGCACAAAATAAAATCAAACAATAGTTATGCAAATGAATAAGAAGTGAGTAAGAGTAAAGAGACAAGAAGTGGGCTTTCTTGGTTTTATATCATTCGTAAAAGTTTGAGCTCGTAGACTTATTGTTCGGGCGTCAAGTCGGTCTAAGGAAGTAAACATGATTCTCCAAAAAATAAAACAAAAGAAAATACCAAAATAAAAAGAACAAAGAAATTAAAACAAACTAAAATAAAAACAAAAAATAAAAATAAAAATAAAAATAAAAAAGAAAAAATAAATCAAAATAAGACAAAAAATAAAACACATAAACATAAAATGTTGGGTTCCCTCTCAATAAGCGCTTCTTTTAAATCATTAGCTAGACGTGGTCAGATTATTGTCTGTCTTTTCCTTGATCTTGATTCACCTTAGCATACCAGTTTTTCTATTCTTTCCTGATAGCCTAATGTCCGGTGGTTTTACCTCCTCTTCATGGACTCCTCCACGGTCTTTGTAACTCTGACTAGTTACTGTTGGTGTCATCATTTTCAGCTCTATAATCTGTTTTGTCATATTTGATAATGACAGTTGTCTCTTTTAATAACTATCCTGCATAAAATCTGGCACTACAAGTTTGACTACATTAACATTAAAACGCATATTTTTATCAATCTCTGCAGTTTCTCTTTTCACATTAGAATTATACAGAACTTTTTTTGTTCTCCATTCTCAATATAAGCTTACCGTCACTAACATCAATAAGTGCCCTTGTTGTAGCAAAAAATGACCTACATAGAATTAAAGGCACTTCCTCATCCTCACGTATATCAATTACGACAAAATCAGTTCTGTAAATAAAATCTCCAACTTTAACTATTTTGTCTTTGACAATACCAAATGGGTGTATTACTGACCTGTCTGCCAGCTCCAGTGTCAGTTTTGTTGGCTTAAACTCTCTTAAGTTCAGGCGCTTAAACAACGAATGTGGCATTAAATTTACTCTGGCGCCTAAATCTACAAGAGTTTTCTCAATAATTAAATTACCAATAATACATGAAATATAAAAGTTACCTGGATCTTTTAGCTTTTCTGGTAATTTACTGTAAACAATGTGAGAGTTGTCTTCTTTTAATTTCTATTTTTTAGCATCTTCCAACTTGCTCTCACTTATCAGCTTATCCAAATTTATTTTTGCTTCATCCGGTATTTGCACCATATATTTTTTAGTAGGTGATTCAATTGACAGTTTATCTTGTACTTTCTCAATCTCATCCCACTGTCTAAACCTAGTTGGGTAAGGAATGCAAGGCTTATATTCTCTGAGCAATACTGGTTTCTTAGGAGTTTCTTGCCTTAATTCATGTGCTCTAGCTTTTTGTTCATTACTGACAACCTCTTGCACCATTACTGAATTGACATGTTCACATAGGTTGACTTCAATATTACTCGGTAAGGAGTCTTTTGCTCGTTCTGACATTAGTTTTGACAACTGCCCAATTTGATTCTCTAAATTTCGTATGTTAATTGACTGATTCTTAGCCTCATTCTCTAATTGAGTAAATCTTATTTTTGAGTCTTGCACAAACTTTGTCAGTAATTCTTCTATACTTGAGGTTTTGTCTCCCGACTGTTGCTGTTGAAATTCGGGTGGCTAAATAAGATTATTCTGGTTCTGACCACTCCAAAAAAATTGGGATGCTTTTCCAATTAGGAATTATAAGTATTACTTTATGGGTTAAATAGTTGTCTCTAAGCGTTACACATGTAGTTAACACATTCAACACATTCAACACTAGTGTGACCTCCTCCACATAATTCACATTACAAGACTTGATTTATCTTTTCAGTTACTGACAGTCCGTCAATCTTTTTATTTAATAGCTCCACTTGTACTAACAAGGCTGTAACCGTGTCTACATCATACATTCTAACGGGTTTAGTAGCTTTGCTCTAGATGAAAACCACTGATAATTGTTCATCGTCATATCCTCAATTAACTTCTGCGTAACATCCGGTGTTTTGTTATTAAGTGTTCCCCCTGCCGCTGCATCAATCATCTGTCTGGTACTCATATTCAATCTATTATAAAAGTTTGTACTTGTAACCAAATAGGAAGATCGTGGTGTGGACATCTTCTTAGTAACTCCATGACTCACTCCCACATGTCATATAGGGATTCTCCATCCTGTTGAATAAATGAGAAAATATCATTCCTCATTTTTGCAGTCTTTGCCGACAAAAAATATTTCTGCAAAAATTTTTCTGCGAACCCATCCCAATTCGTGATCGACTGCCTAGGAAGAGACTGTATTCATAACTTATCTTTTTCTCACAATGTAAATGGGAATAACCTTAGCTTAATAACATCATCGGTTACTTCATTCATTTCGAACATATCACATACCTATAATCCGTCAAACTGTACATTTTGCTGTAACATATATATAAGATTAGGCTTGATCTCAAAATTATTTAAAGCTACTATAGTACAAACAATGCTAGATTCTACTCCATTTAAACTGGGTGTAGCATAATCTGACATGGTCATTAGCTGAAAAACTGAGTTCTTCTAAACAATTTGATTTGTCGACAATTGCATATTCTCTTTTGCCATTCCTATTCTCATATTTAATCCTTCTTCTATTATCTGTAAGGAAGTAAAACACAACTCAATGCAGTTCTCAATAAAGAAAGTGAAAACAATAAAAATAACAAGAACACAAGAGAATTCAAAACAAAAAATTAAGCAATAATTAAAATAAAAATAGCTAAATAAAAAATGTTTAGTTTTAACTAATATCTATCCCCAGCAACGGTGCCAAAAACTTTATGGTCGTCTATCCTACGTTACCAAAAGGCAAGTGTACCTATCGGTACAATAACCGGCTTTCAGAGCCCTACGTGTCGATACCATAGAGACAAATTACTAGCTACTCACTATTTCTTATTATCTAGTCTACCAAATGTAATGAAAATTGACTTAAAAAAATTTAATGAATAATTAAACTAAAAAATTAAATAAGCAAGAAGGAAAACAAGGAGATTAAAAACAATTTACTAAGACAACACTTAGATTTTGAATCCCTAAAGTTGTTTAAGCATAAATTGAAATTAGAATTAGTGTAGTGCTTTTTACTAGACTGTGGCAATTCCTGAATTATATTAATCCCTCTCTCGAGGTAATTAAAATCTAATATTAATTAACTTAGCCTGAAATCTCTTTCTAAATTAAATTAATTAACCCCGCATTAACGTTTTATGAATTACTCTATTAAGTTTGACCTTAATCCGGAGGATTTACGTCGATTGTGTTCAACTCCTTTTAATTATGAATGCTCCATCATATATTTGATCTCTCTATCAGCCCTATACGAATCAATATGTCAATCACAAGCTGTCGTCAAACAATTAACAATGACAAAAATAATTCATTATTAAATCTCAGAAAATAGACATCTCAACACTAAAATTAAAATCAAATATCTGGTTCATCAATCAATAGTTCATCTCAACCTAAGCGTCTAGAAGAGTTTAGTTCATAGTTGGAAAGAAAACACAAAGAAGATAACGAAGATCATATCAACGGTAGAGAAATCCATAAAGATCTAACTGTAGTTGGCCCGTCTGCTCCATAATCCACAGTAAGCTCCCTGTCTGCTCCGTAATCTACAATGCGCCCCAATCTGATCTTGTTCCTTGCTCTTTGTTTCCTTTAAAAACGAGTTTTTTCCCTCAAGAATGGTTATCGAATAAAGAGAGGATGGTTGGAAGAGTAGTTCCATGTCTCCAATTATTGTATCTCACTCAAACACTCTTTTTTTTCTTATTTTCACGTGAAATTTTCTGGAAAATCAAAATTTTGTCAAAGTACACTTTCGTGACTGTGTAATTTTACCGTGCCCATATAATATCCAAATGACTGTGAGTCTCTTAGCTTTTCCCAAATTTGTCCATTTTCATTATTTTTCATCCAAAAGTTATCCAAAGTTGATTCTTAACCTACAAAATGTCAACCATAGTGTGTTTTCTATGATAAATGCTCAAATTATGCTTCAAAACCATAACATTTACAAATTAAAATATATACATTGGAGCATTTATCAAATAGACTATCGTCATCTTACAAGTCCATGAAGTATTCAATCCTTTATTTATCATATGTGTTCTATGGTCTACATAAAAATTCTTTGTATTAGATCCATAACAGACATGATCCTTCACAACTCTTATAGAAAGAACTTTACAATTTTGCCATCTAAATGGGATGTACATTTAGCATAAAACTCTCAGTCAAATGAATAAAATTCTTCCTTGAAGTCTTGCAGTGTTTATCTCTTTAACTTGGTCATAAATGATAATGTTAAACTTAGGCAACCAACTTTCATATTTTGTTTATAGACTAGATATTCTTATGTTTGAAAGATAAAGCACACATATAACAATCACTTTGTTAAAATTATCTATACGGAAATGGAAATAACAAAAGGTAATATCCATGAAATCAAACTAAAGAATCAAAATTGATGTTTATATTACAAATAAAACACTTTATTTCCTCTAAATCTAATCCTGATAGATGTTGTCAACTTTTAGTTCCATTCTCTAATGCAACCAGCTTGAGTCTCTCACTCATTTTGTTGACTTCATCTACAAGCCAGAGCTCCCTTATTTCTTAGTCCCTACACATGACAAAACATGAACTAGAAATAGAGAGTTTAACATTTCAAACATAATTACCAAAAGATGAGGTCACACCTCCATTCCTCTTTATCTCTTCCAAGTACGAAGTGTAATGCCTCCTCCATTGTCCAACCTTGTTGCAATGGTAGCATACACTTGCCTTCTCTCCCTACTCTTAGATTTAGAATTCTTTTGCTTCTTTTCATTAGAATTCAGTCTTGTTTCCACTAGGTTTAGGCTTCGTGGCTTTCTTCTTCTTCTTGCTTTTACCCTTATTTTTCTAGATAACCTTGTTTTGCACCAACGGCATGGGGTTCATCTTATGAATATTGTCTTCGGTCATCTTGAGCATTCTATGAAGCTTAATTACTGATTTATTCATGTCATGCATGTAGTAATTCATCACAAATGGATCAAAATAATCTATGAGGGATCCCAATATAAGATCAATTGTGAGCTCATTGCTCATGTGTACCTCAATTTTCTCAAGATCATCTAGATAACATTTCATACTATGTGCATGGCTATCCGCAAGCATCTCTTGTGCCATTTTATAAATGATAAGAGCTTTAGTAGTGTCATTTGGAACATCTCCTTTAGACTAATAAATATTTGATATGCCTCCATATCAATGAAATTCTTTTTCAACTCAGAATTCTTAGTGAAAAACATCAAACAAGTCATGACATTGGACTCACTCTTTTACTTCTCAAATGCCTCTTTAACCTCTTGGGATGCATTCCTTGGAGGAGTAGTATGTAGAGCTTGGTTAAACACATTGAGTTTCTCCTCTTATTTGAGGATAATTCTAAAATTTTTTGAGACCAATCTACAAAGTTTCTCCTTTCAAGCTTCTCTTTCTTAAGGATTGATCTTAAGGAAAATACATTGTTGTTTGCCATTTTCTACAACAGAGTAATCAAACAATCAAAGTTAGATAAGAAATTTAATCTTCTTTTAATATTCTTAACACCATCTTAGGTTCAAGTCCGACAATCAAATTAACATTCCATAATTGATTTGTGTTAGTGCCATTGTAGGCCAAGATTCACTTTTCACAACAACCTTATAGTTAAGGTTTGGCTTGTACACACACAATACAAGGTTAAGCTACTTAGGTAGGAACTTGCTTTTGTTCTAATCATACACTGAACATGACTCTTAGATGTTATGGGATTAACATCATTTATATGTTAGGCACGCCACCCATTTTCATTGCCTAAGGTGAGGGCAAATCCAATTACCACTTTTTATCAAGTCTAACTAAAACTTGTGTGCATTGTGCATAGTCCTCGTTCTACCCTTATACATAAAAGCTATAGAAAATTATTACCCCAACCATTTCTGACAAAAATAATCTAATACACACCTACTTCCACAAAAAGCATGTGACTCGATGATCAATGTCTTGACAAGTTGCCAAAATAGGGAGGTAATTTCAACACTTAATATTATTTGGGATTAACATTGTTTTTCTTGACTTTTAAGACATGTAAACATGTGACGTTCATTCACAATAAAAGTGCATAAATGTAAACATGATAATACATGTCTAGCCTATCGTAGACAAGCCTGAATAATCTTCAAGGCTCCATCTTCAATATTTATGCATGTCTCCTAGTATGGGCTCACCGTTTGGATTACATATTCAATCTTCTTTACAAAGCATAATAATAATCTTAAAATTATTATAGCTTTAAGGAACTCTAATTTTTAATCTTATCTTGTCATTTGGCATACCAAAAGCAATTATGTTGTTTAAAAATAATGTTGTATAAATATCCTCACAAATTTCTAATGTTTCTTCAACTTTGCTTATATTTTCATATTTCAAGTAAGTTATTACTTTACTTGGCGAAGATGACATTGAAAAATTATGTACCTTACTCACCACATCAAATATAAGAGCAACACATGAGTATATGCCATAGCTCAATTCATTGTACTTTGACTATATTATTTGATATAATAAAGAGGAGGCATTTATTTTATCTATCTTTTTTTTACATAATGAATTAATAAAATATACATGAATAATAGTTCAACTCAAGCTATCAAAAAGGTTGTTTGATAGTAAAGCACTTGAAAAAATAAGAACATAATTCTAAATGTCCATAGTAGATCATTGGCCATGGGAATGACAATGAACCATGACTAGTAAGAATCTTTATGAGATAGTTATTTTTTATTAACCATGGAACATACAAATTATAAATACATCATTGAAAGTATGTATTGGATCAGTTCATTATAATAAGGATACTACATGGTTGTACAAGTCATAAGTATTTCTAATGGTAGTGCTTATACTAGTATCCCTATACCAAAAAAGTCTTAAGTGACTTAAAATAGATACTAATGTACTTTGACACATGACTAACATGATTGTAACTGAGTGATAAGTACGAATATGATTGGGTATACTATAGTCCATTATAGAGGAAGATGAGAGAAATGAAGGGATTACCACCACATAAAGAGATGATATCCCCAGCCACTTGATAAGTGAGAGCGACTAGTGTATGTCCATACCCATATTATATGATAGTTGAGATCATCAATCTATTTATTTCAATTTCATTAATCAAGAAAATGACCATCACAAAATAAGGTGACTTGTTTCATGCCTTGTGTCTTTCATGCTATCAAAGTGCAAGGGATTGTACAAGACTACTGGATAAAATCAATAATTATTTATTTTCATTTATTTGAGTCACATTTAAGCTTATAAAAATTTAATAATGTTTAATCAGCCTTTAAAAGTCATTTTCAAGGACAAATGAGCCTATATGATTAAACACATGAAGTTTTGAATTTAGGGGAAAAATGTTTGTTTTATCGAACCGTCTTTTTTGGGAAAAATGAGCCTGAGTGATAGAATGGGACTATGTTTATTTAATGGTATTAACTTTAAAACTAATGTCCATGTAAATAATTCATACAGTTGAAAATACAGGAAACATAGTATATGATTCTGAATGATTTTGGTCAGCACCCCTTAATTAATTAATTTTAGTTAAGGATAATGGTTGGTTATTGAAATCACACAATGAATGATATTATCCCACCTTTATCGTATCTATCAATGTGTATATGATAGGATTTGGTTCCTATTTAACTCCTTATTTTTCTACACTACAAGACTCTACTAATTTAGCAATTAAAATTTAGTGACCAAATTAAAATAGTCGCTAATTAGCTACTATGTGGTCGCTAAAATACAAAAAAAATGTAACATCCTAAAAAATTTTCGTATTACAATGAACCCAAATAAATGTTTTAACATCAATAAATAAAGTTTGATTGAAGGTTGATATAAGGCTGATAGGAAATAACCAATAAAAAGGAAGGAATGCTGAAACCAACTAAGAACATGTGCTGGAAAGCCAAGTATGCGTGCTGGGCACGACAGCGCATACTTTGCTGTCCACCACGCGTAGTTGGCTGATTTCTAGAAAAAAATATAAAGTTTGCTTGATTGCTCGAACATTCAAGAACCTATCATATAAACTACAGAGAAAACATCAGAGAAAGGCTGAGAAATAACCAAGAACAATGTTCTTGAGTGAGGGAGATAAATTGAGCAAGGAGAAACATTAATCTTGCAAGAAATCAATACCAAATCAACAAGGTAAGTGATTAATAGTTGGTTTATAAGAGTTATGAAGGTTATGCTGAAAATAGGATGATTGATCATGTTTGAATTGAAATTGAAGCTAAAAAAACTTATGATTATGTGTTAGGGATTCGAATAACTCTTTCTATATGGTTTATGATATGCAAATCATGGTAAGAATGGATTGTGGGAGGATTAGCTTATGAAGGAAAGTTATGAAAATGGATGGCTTAATATGGAGAATGATGTTTTGATGATTCTAAGTAGAAACTTAATATGAATGTTGATAGTTAATGAATTGTATGTAATTAATTTCATACAGGAGGATATGTACGACGAGCGAGAGGATTTGAGTCAGTGTTTAGAGTGCCAATTTTGCTTATATCTGAGATATGTGTTCGTACGCTTACTAAATTGATTCGTAAACTCATTCATATGTAAGAAGGTAGTTTTTTTCTTTAGGCTAAATATAGTTGGCCTATAATGATGTGATTGAGATATCTAGATATACTGAAAATGAGATGTTTTGGTTGATTTCGAGTTGATTTCATCTATTCTAGTATATTGAACTTGTTTTATGATGTTGTTTTCAAATGAAAGATTTATGGTAAGGCTTGAATTGGATTTCTTATCTTGTTGATTATTGATATGAATGGAAATCATATGTTTATGGCTATATGTCTTAGTTGACATATGATTGACATTTATATGTCTTAATGAACCTATGGTTGATTATTGGTTGATGGTTAAAAAGCATATGTTGCTTGTAAATTTTGAAAAGCCTTGAATTACTTATTGAGCATGGAATTGCTATTGAAATGATGGTTGATTATGGATTGATGACATTCTTACCTTGAATGTGTTTAAGTATGCTCTTTTTGTTATAATTGACATATGGTTGATAATATGTTGATGTTAAAGTATGTGTTGCTTTGTGATATGTATATAAGCATGTAGTTGCTTATTGAGCATACTTGATTGAGTTTGAGACATATGAATGCATTGTACATTCATTGTGTGACACTAAGATTTGATATCCAGGCTGGACTTGAGGATTATTCCGAGAGAGATCTCGATGCCGGTCTGGGACCGATGATATTCTGAGCTGGGCTTGATGCCATACTGACTACGATGCCGGTCTAGGACCGAGGGAAAAATGAAAAGAAAAGAAAAGAAAAAGAAAAGAGGTGATATCCCGGGGCATTTCGCATGTGATTGCATTGTCATTCATATACATTTGATTAAGCATTCATGATTAGTATTATTGTGGTATTGTTGCTTGATTTATGAATGCTTATATGCTATATTTGAGTATTATATGCTGAGTGGAAACTGTACGGTTTATTTTAAGTATATGAATGGTGTATACTTTGATTTGAATATGATGAGATGAGTTATGGTATATTAAATTCATTTACTATACGTAATTGATGTTGTAAACGAATGTGCAAATTTGTGTTAGCTTGAAACATTGCTAATATGAAATAAGTGTGAATGGTTGAGTTTGTATGATTGTATAACATGATTTTTGCTAGAGGAAGATCAGATCTCGTACTGAGATATTGATTTTCTCTGCGCTCATTTAAAACGCTAATATATGAACCAATTGTTGTGTACGATAATTAGTGAGTATTGAGAAATACTCACCATTTGTTTGAATTGTCTAAATGATGCACAGGACGTAGATAGCTGCCACTGGACCAGAGCTACAATGATCTTACTTCAGAGAGACGTTGTTAGAGGTCGAGCTCCATTTTTTGTGTGCTTCCATTTTTGATATTGTACATATTTGTACATTTTTGTAAATGTTCATATTTTGGGTTTTGATATGTTTTCAAACCTAAACCTTTGCTTCCGCTACTATATTTTGTGATTGTATAAATTGGATCGTGTTGTATATATATAATGAACATTTCATCTTCTCTCTCCTCTATTTTCTTTTAAACTATCTTGTTTTGAGAATAGAATTGAATTAATCGGTTAAATGATTTTAAAAATTGAGTTCCACAAAAAATTTATGATGACCACATGGTAGCAAAAACGATGCCATCAAATACAGTAAGGTGGTAAATTTTGGCACATGAAATTAGCATTCAAGTGCTTGTAGATTAGCGACATGTGGTTGCAAAATTGCGCAGGTTTTTTTTCTTGAAAATTTGTAGCCGTTGGATGCTAACTTAGCAACCACATGGTCACAAAAATAGCGAGCACATTGTCACTAACATTTTAGCAACGATATCGTCATAAAATTGTGACTAATTGATGTGGGAGATTTGCTTGCCAAAATGAAATTCGTGTTCATTAATATTTCTATCTATAAATGCACTATCCTTCTCCTTCACATTTGCATCCTTTACATTTACACGAAATTCTGGATGTTGTTGAAAGACGATAATGAAATTTGTCAGGTGTTGTGGAGAGTACATTTATAAAAAATTTTTAGCAATGAATTATGCTTCATTCTTTAATAATATATAGATTTGTATTGCAAATTATATATTATAGATGTTTATACTTATGAAAATTTAATTAGGTAAAGAAAAAAGAATATGCATTAGTGGATGTATGTGGGATTGGTAGATGGACTTTTGAACAACAATTTTATTGTTGATGTTGAACAATTCATGGAGTTTGCATATTGAGTAGTACATTTGATCCAGTAGATTTGTCAGCACAGTGTCCTTGTAAAAAGTATAAAAATAGAAAATTTAATAATCCAGATAAAGTAAAGGAACATATTATTTTTTGTAGTTTGGTATGCAATTACTAATGGTGGAATCCACACAAGGAGACAAGAGAAATGTTTAATGCATTACTACATAAGTGACGACAATATGAAGGTGGTAATAACATATTTAGTTGTGGGAATACGGCTAAGTTAAATGACATTGATATGTGCGACAATGATAATGATGCATCGATAGTTTGCACTAAGTTTGGGAATATGGAGTAGATAGTTAACGACAGGTTTGGTGTTCATTCTAATATGGATTTAGACAACCAACAATATTAGGCAATAGTTTTGAATGTAGAACACAGAAGCCTTGAAATTCAGAAGCTCAACATATGTACGACACGTTAGAAGCTGTAAATAAGGCATTGTGTCTTGGATGTGATATAAGCTAATTAACAACAACGAATGATACTACAAGTTCTCATCAGAAAGTAGCTCAATTTGGACAAAATTTAATGTTTTCAACATAACTCTTACATATAAATTCCGAATTGAATGGTTCTAACAAGAATGAGAAGTTGATATCAAATCTTTTCAATCATATAAAACAAATTCTTTAATTCGTTAAACTCAAATTAGGAAATCAATTTTAATTTCGAATTACGTTTTGAGGTGTTCTGCTAACCACTTTATAGTGTTTGATTTTTTATTTCTATTTTGTAAATCCAAACGATAAAGAATAAAATTTAAGTAAAACGAGACTTATATAATTCTTTTACCTTAAAATTTCATGAAATTATCATTATTTTTACTACATTTAGAATTTTAAACAAAACTGTCTATAAAACTGATCTACGAAAAATTTGACACACCTTAATTTAAAAACAATTAAGCAAACTTTTTGTTCAATTATTGATAAGTAACACATTTGATTATTAAAGGTGCTCGATTAAGGTTTTTTTTGGAGCTTTTTGGAGGAAAGAGAAAGTATTTAGGTTTAGTAAAGTTAGAAATGAAATTAGACTTCAATCAAATATATATATTAATTTTTAAATTTGCTTTTTCTTTATTTGTCTTTTTTACTTTTCCTTCAAAAAAACTCACATTTGTTCCTTTCTTTTTTTTTTGTTTAATTTAAACTTTTATTCACTTATTTCATTTCATATCGTGAATTCCAAACGATACATTTGCTTGATTGTTCTTGAAAAGAGGAAGAGGCCGGTTGGGTATTAGCATTTCTTGGGAAGGCATGGGAAGTTGGCAGATGTTTAATGTTGTGGTCAGGAGTTGCAGGAGGAAAATTCGATGTTTGGGAATTCGGAGGAGAAGGTGAACGGGTATCAATTAGTTTTTTGAATTTGAAAATATCAATACCCGCGTTTTTAACATAATCGGGTATTTTCTCATGGGTCACACTTTTATAAACTCGAAGAAGGTCGGCCCATGTAGATTTAGAGGGACGGGCAATGTATTCTCTGAGGTAAAATTGGTAGTCCAATTCACTGAATTGAATATAGAAGCGCATGATGGAAAAATAACTAAGCAACACCTATAAGCCTGCTCTCTTATATCAGGCTCAAAGGTGTTGGGGGCAATTGTTTAAGCCAAAAAATGGCCCAGTGGATTTGGGCCCGAAACCCAAAGCCCAAAAGCATTTTTTGCAGTGTTGGCAAGAAATTGACCTAAATATGTCTGTTGTTATTTTATGGAGCTGATTGGGAAATTCTTGATTGATGACAATAGAAATTGATTGTTTACCAAAGGAAAGAAATATCTGCCAATGGAAGCATATCTGCCAATGGAGGGGATTGTTGGCAGTGGGAAAGATTTTCACAAGCTATAAAAGGAAGGAAAGGGAACGTACAGAAGGATCCATGATCAACATCACTTACAGAGTCAACTCTTTAGACATCAAGATTATTTTCAGAGCATTTGTTCTTCTTCCCAGTGTCTTCGTACACTATTATTTTAGTACATTTTCAAGCTCTATTATCAGCTTAGTTTTAATGTTCTAAGCACATTTCTTGTTATTTTATTGTTGTCGATTGACGATTTTGAGTTCATTTGAGTCAAAGACTTATGAGAAGAGATCGTCCTGTTTTTCTCATTAACAATCGTTTTGATTTTTATATTGTCGGATTGCGCGTTTTAATTAAATTCAATTTTAATTCATTTTACGATTAGAAGTTTGGAATAACTTTAAAATTCCTGGCACGCTCGCAGTCATTATTTTTTATTCCTAACTCCGTTTTCGTGCGATCGCAGTTGGGAGGGACGACGTTTGTCGCCTTTCTCACCACGAAAAAAGAGGCAAACAATATGATATCAGTTAACCTTTTGTTAACATATATTTGTGAATAATTGTGAACTTATTTCTCATTTATGCGAATTAATATGAACAAATAATTTTTAATATTAATATTGTGAATTTTTGTGAACATTGTTTAAATATAGTTTGATAATCTATTGAATTTTGTATTAATATATTTTTGTAAACCTTTGTGAACTTACAAAGACAAATTAATAATTATTTATTTTTCTAATATGAATTGTTTCATTAGTTATATGAATAATTTACTAAACTTGAGTGTTATTTTCACAATATATATTAATAATTTACTAAACTTGAGAAATATTTTCACAATATATAATTTAAAAGTCATGCTTTTTTTAAATTTTCACAATTTGTTGTTGGAAAGCTAATACATGTTCTATTGGAGGCCCAAGAAGGACTTATAAGAGAATACATGAACTTGAAAACGTCACCATGAAAAGTTAACAGTTTTATAATAAATTTTATTTTATAAAAATCATTACTATCATGTTTATTTATTTTAATATGTTCAA
>CANYCX010486482.1:0-29034 GCA_948193385.1 Breynia disticha f. nivosa
ACCAGACATATATATATAATATATGCCTGATAAGTATTGTAAGTTGAATTTTTAATAAAGTCAACACGTTTTATTTTAGTTATATAATAAAGTCAAAGTCTGGAGGCTCTATCTGTTTGCTATATATAAGCATGGTAGAGCTGCTGGGATTAAAAAAAAATAATTAAGGGAAACCATTTTCGACAATCAAGAAGAAGGTCTTGCCATGGAAATGAAAGAGGTAATTGACGTTTTTTCAAAAAATAATTATGTTCAGAATTAAATTTTCTTGCAAGTTCCATGCCTTAAAGATTATGAGTCTCTGCAGACTCTTTTTTTTCAAGTCCTCCAACGTGATGAAGCCAAAAATCTTAAAACAGAAGAGCTTCAAGTTTCCCACGAAGAAATCCAGGAAGATCCTCATCTGCTCGTCTCTCTTAGCCTGGGAAGAACTAAAAGTAGTACTGATAGTTCAGACGAATCTATAAAAGGAGGGAAAAGAAGTTTCGATGCATTAATGAACAATGGTCTTTCGTTGGGGTTGGATTGCTTTGAAGAACCAAAGAAACAGGAAAAGATTCCTGAGACATTTTCATCTTGCAAAATCCTGAAGACCATACGGAGCTGTCAGGATGAACAAACAACGCTTAAGAAAGCCAGGGTTTCAGTTCCTCTCTCAAGCTTCAGCGGCAGTAATTGGAATCAGGGCAAAATTTATATCTCAAAAACAAACGCTTCCATGTCAACTTTGAATTCACACCCCACCATTACTCTTGACCTTACCAATTATAATCCCGCGCGATATTCTACCCCTAAATTTCCTTCATCAACTCTATGATTCTCTCCATCATGCACCACTCTCAATTTCTCCTCTGATTCTTCTTCACATCATTACAACTTCAATACGACGTCGAGGAATTCTAGAGCTGATAATTATGGTACTATACTACATGGTATGATGGCAAACAGTTTACGTAAACGACAAGATACTTACAAGCCTTACGACATGCAAATGGCCAACACTACTACTACTACTACTCAGAATCAACAAGATTCGTTAAAGGAAAGCATAGCAGCCACAACCAAAATAATTGCCTCCAACCCCAATTTTCAGTCGGCATTGGCGGCCGCAGTTTCAGCTTACGTTGGTTGCAGTGGTGGACATGTTAAAGAAAATCATGACCTTGGCATGGATCGTTCAACCATCAGTCTGAACTTTGAAGATGGGGCTTCACATTTTTAAATATTTTTTACGATTTTTGGAATTTTGTTGTATATTGAATTTTTACAGTTTAGTTTATTGAAACTTTAACTTCAGATTGTTGATTTTAACCTTAGAAACCTATGTACAAGAAGGGTAAAAACCTCCCAAATAATAAGAACATAAAAGTAGTAGCAGTGACAAGTTTATGGAACTCTTTTTGCAACCAATTAAGTCTCGGAATGAGAAGAAAGCCGCCATTAACGTGGCCCGCCAGCTTTACCGTGAAAAACTGGAATCGCAATGGTCAAACGTTTACAACTGGTGACCCCAAACATTTCCACGACTGAAAAGCCTAAACATGGCCACTTCAGAAACCGCTATCACCTTTGCATAGGATCAGCAAAAAATGAATCAAGAGACCCACTTCATACTTTGAGGCTTTTGTTTATACCGTCAATCTCATCGCTGACCTGAAAGTTTACAGGTATGAATCTCCTTTATTCATGAGATGAAGAGGCAGAGCAATCTTGGTCGGGAACCGAGATAATAAAAAGAACAGTATTTTGGTTGTTTGAGCAGCAAATTATGTATATCATGATCTCTGCTATGTAACGCCGACCAAACTATGTCCAGGGAGTTTTTGTAATCCTTTCATGCCTATCTTTTGTCTGATTCTTTCTGCATCATCCCACCGTCCTACAGCAGCATATATGTTTGACAAGGTCACAAAAGGATATGGGCTCTCAGGTTCTAACTCTAAGAGTTTCATTGCCACTTCTTCTCCAAGCTCTGGGTGCAAGTACTGCCTACAAGCACCAAGCAAAGAAGATAACGAAGAGACAGGAGTGATTGATAAGTCTTGTATCAGTTCCCTAGCATCATCCAGCCGACCAGAACGACCTAAAAGATCAACCAAGCAACCTAAATGTTCTGGCTTTACACTTGAGCTATAGTCTCGTTTCATCATTCTGAACAATTCTGATGCTTTGTCAACTTGACCTGTACGGCTGCATGCTGATAGAACAGCAGTAAAAGTCGACGAATTTGGTAGTACATTCTTCTCAAACATTTGTTGAAAAACTTCAAGTGCTGCCTTGTATTCTCCATTCCTTCCATACCCAGATATCATAGCATTCCAAAAGGCAGGGTCTTTAGGCTTAACCTCAAACTGATCAAAAACATTTAGCGCCATATATGAGCATCCACATTTCATGTACATGTCAATGAGTCCAGTGGATATGAATTCATCAGTATTAATAGCAGTTCTTATAGCATGCCCATGAACCTCTTTCCCATATCTCAAAGAAGACAAAAATGCACAAGCTTGCAATAGACTTGTGACAGATTTTAAACTAGGAACCACTCCAGAAGATTGCATTTTCTTAAAAAATTCAAGAGCCTCAACACCCATATCTAGATGAGCAAAACCACTTATTATCGAGTTCCATGTGGCAGAATCTGGTCCCAGTCCTTCAGCCTGTAAAAGTTCAAACAACTCAACAGCTTTTGTAGTCTGTTCATTCAACATCATTCCAGCAATAAGTGAATTCCAAGTTATCAAGGTCCTATTTCCATTCAGTTCACGAAACACATCAAAAGCCGATTGCCAACAACCGCACTTGCAATACGTACCTATTAGTGCAGTCCCCACAATAGTATCACAACACAGATTAGTTTTCATCACAATACCATGAACTTCCATTCCAAGTTTCTGGTCCAAAACACAAGCACACGAAGATAAAACACAAACAAATGTAACCGAATTCGGTTTCTCATCTGAAAATCTTATCATATCCTTAAACACATTTAACACTAAACCTGGCAATCCATTGCGCAAAAGGCCAGAAACATAAGCATTATAACTCACAACACTCTTATTAATGATTTCATCAAACACTCTCTTTGCCGAAACAATCTCCGCACAATTCAAATACACAGTCAAAAACGACGTCGAAACATAAACATCCTCAAAAATGCCAATCTTCAAACTCAAACAATGCAACTGAATACACAATTCAAAACTATCACAGCCGCGCAATACACTCGCTACACTAACAGAATTAGGCCTAAATTCACAAAACATCATATCTTTAAGCACCAAAAAAGCTTCCTCGAAAAACCCTTGTTGAGAAAACCCAGAAACGATAGCGTTTAAAGAGGGTAAATTCCGGTGAGGCATTTGGTCGAACAGTTGGAAAGCGTCATGAAAAAGATTGAAACTCATGTAGAAATGCATAAGTGAAGTGGTGGAGTATATGGAAGAAAAGCCTGTTTTGATGAGATGGGTGTGAAAGATTTGGCCTTGAAGAGGTGAGTTTAGCTTGGAACATGATTTAAAGAGGGCGGGAAATGTGAAATGGTTTGGGGGTTTTGACGCTCTGTGATGTTGTGAATGAAGTGTAATGGATTCTTTGTAGAAGCCGTTGGATACTAGTTTCGTTAGACGTTTAGACATGGACGTTTAGACATGGGTTTGCAGTGAGGCGTTTATCTTGAGCTGCCACACTGCAAAATTTAAGTCATCACACATACATTATTTTGCTGCTATACGACATGTCAGTAAGTCGTACGACAAAACACGTGCTTTTTTGCACAAAAACGACAAACCGTTTGCTTTACAGAAACGGTGGCCCCGACGTGAATAAAAGAAAAGATTCTTGCAAATCCAAACCATGTCGTGTCATCATTCATCCGACTTCCCACTTGGCTCCATAAAAATCCTCTCCTATCTTTATTACTAAAACTATTACCAGATTTAATTAATATTAATCAAATAGAAATTTTACTAAAAAATGTTTTTTTATTAAAATAATTTTTTAAATGAAATAGAAAAATTCTTGTGACAATGCTCGTTAGTTGTAAATTGAGTAATTCTGTTTTTTATTAAATATAATTATTTATAATAAAATATTAAAATATTAGTTATTTCGTATTATATTAGTGTATTTATAAATTTTTATAAATTTGAATTTTCAGAAACTATCGGCTCTGCGCTGAGCTGAGCCGCCGCACAAGATAAATTCAGAATTATTGCATTTCATAACCTAATAAAAAGAAAGAATCCAATATTTCTCTCTCTCTCTTTAAGACCAACCTTGTTCGCGTAATCTCTCCGTCGAGGACCCATTCGATTGATTGATTATTTGGGACATGGCAGCTTTTCTTTAGTATTTATACATCTTTCTTTTTATTAACCTCCATACGCTGTCGTTTTGCCCCGAAGGTTCGGTTTACTGTGAGTTCTTCATTTTCTATTGGGATTATGTTTTCGATTTTAATTTTGGGAAAACCCTAATTTGTTTTATACTGCTAGATCTGTAGTTTTGTTTTGTATTTCTGTGATGAAGATTGGAAATTATATTTTGTGTGTATTATTTGTTGATTATTGTTACTGTCAGGGCTTGTTTGGTTGCTTAAAGCTAGCGGGTTTGGATCAAAGTAGAATTTAAATTTGTTGGATTTTTGTAGATTGTGGCTATTGTGTTATTAAGTGGAAATATGAATTATTTGAACTCATTTTTTTGGTTGTTTAGGTTTATCTTCACTTGGATTACATTGTTTTAGTTACTTTTATTTGGTTGAATTGTTCGAATTTGGTATCATTTTTTGTTAATTTATGCAATATTAGTAATTATTGCTTATTAAAATTTAGGTTCTTTCATTATTTGTTGTGCACTGATAATTGTTGTTTCACAGTTGCCGTCGTTTGCGAATTGGTGGTAGTGAAGATGTCAACACCGGCGAAGAAGAGGCTGATGAGGGATTTTAAGAGGTTGCAGCAGGACCCTCCTGCAGGAATTAGTGGTGCTCCTCAAGACAACAATATTATGCTCTGGAATGCTGTTATATTCGGGTATGAAGCTTGTGATCTGTCTTTAATTCATTTCAAATAAATTTCAAGATAGGGATCATTGGAAACGAAGGCTGTGGAATTTTGTTTTATTTATTGTTGTTCTTACCTTATTTTGTAGTCCTTAAGCTAATTTTACTAGTAATTGAATGTTTATGGGGATAATGAGACTGTGGTTTGTGCTTACATAATTGTTTGACTTGTGTGTGTTCCTTCATTTGCTTGCAGGCCTGACGACACACCATGGGATGGAGGTAAGACATTTTTTTGCTGCATAATTTGATTAAGAGTGATTTTGGAACCTTTTTATTATTTTTGTTATTACAAATTGGGTTGCGTATTCAGTGCGAAAGTATAATGTCACCTTGTCAAGTTCATGTTGTCTTGCTTTTCTGTTGTTTCTGCTGTTAGGTTTACAAACACATAGGTTCCCGTATTGAATTTAACTCTACAACATGGAAGCATAGTGATTATGTCAAATGAACTGGCAACACTATGAGATTGCTTTTCTTTTTCCCTTGAAGATTGTTATATTTTATTACTTTTAGATTCATACCATGGTATCTTTGAGACTTTCAGGCACGTTCAAGTTGACGCTTCAGTTTACGGAAGATTATCCAAATAAGCCACCCACAGTGCGCTTTGTTTCTCGGATGTTTCATCCCAATAGTAAGTTGGATAGAAGAATTTTTCTTACCAATTATGAAGAAATAAGAACTACTTTTCCACTGATAATTGTTGACGAGTATTTGCTAGACAAATTGAAGTCTCTTGCCTAGTTGCAATAGTATTACTTTCAATCTATAACTTTTCGCCTCAGGCTACATGGACAATTTTGAAGGGTGTTCTCTCGTTGATGTTCATTGACTTCTATCATTTGATCTTAGCTTAGCTCTGTCTTATTGGGATTTGATGGTTAGGCTTAATTTCTAAACTGTTTTGTAATGGCAAGACATTATTTTTTTTTTTCATCCTCTAGTTTGTGTGGGTGTTTTCTTTTTTGCTAGTTTTTTGTTGTCTGTTTTGAAAAGTGTCTGTTATTATTTTCATGAATTGTTTTGATGCTTCTCATAACATATTCCATATTTTGTTTTTCCGCTTTGTCAGTTTATGCCGATGGAAGCATATGTCTTGACATCCTACAAAATCAGTGGAGTCCAATTTACGATGTGGCAGCCATACTTACATCAATCCAGGTACCGACAATTATCTTAGTTGCTTTTGAATATTGTGAAAAATGTTTTCCAAGTTATGAATATAAGGCATGAGTATTCGAGTTGTGGCCTGTTATTGTAATGAAACCTCTGCATAATGTTGTGTCCAAAAGCATAATCTTTTTGTCTTATGCAGTCATTGCTGTGCGACCCAAATCCAAACTCCCCAGCAAACTCGGAAGCGGCTCGGATGTTTAGTGAAAACAAACGTGAATACAATAGGAGAGTACGGGAGATCGTTGAGCAGAGTTGGACCGCTGATTAAATTGCAGAGTTGGGGATTTCATGAAACCTCTGCATATCCAGTGTCCTTGTGTAAAAGCATTGAGACATAACATTGTATCTTGTACGAACTTATCAACCTTTTACTTGCTTGTTTCGTTTATGGAATTGAATGTTTGGCTTTTTCAACCCATTTTTGTTGTCGGATTCTTCCTTGTTTCTTGATGTCGATACTCAGGTAATCGAGTTTGATGACAACAAAACAGAAATGTCGAAAAGAGAACTTTTTGGGGGATCAAGTTGAAATCTGCCGTGTTTTTGATTTTGAACACAAGACAACTGAATTTCATCTCATCAAATTAATGAAGCATTGCTTAGAGTAAACCAACAACCTTAACCAAATTATTTTTATAGAAGGCAGTTGTTGCTATTCATAGTTACAATCTCAGATGGTACAAGCTGAATGAAAGTGACAATTCCGCAATTCCTAGTGCTATGTTATAACAGGATACCTAATACCTCAATCTGGGCAAAATTTTGCGAGGGATAATACAAATCACTACCTGTTCCACTCATAATCTCCACCATATCTTGAACTTGAATTATTTGAGCGGTTACCATCATCGGGCTTTATGGAGTTAACAAAGGCGTGCCAACCCAGCAAGAATGGCAAGATGTACTGCAGAAACAAGGGTTAAATATTACGAAGCTGAGAATAAAATGCTTGAATGAATAACAAGGCCATGCACACAACTATTTGTTGTTTTATTTAAGAATACAATGAACTGTTTGAACCGTGTTTCAAAGGAAAAGATGGGTGATTGTGAAGATGATTTTCCCATAATGTCAATTGAATATCCAATTTATTAAAAGAAATCACTGCAAAATCAAAATCAAGGTTAGCCAACTTGACAAAATCTTTTTCTTTCATCAGGTTTTGAAAAGTAACTCAAGTTTCTGCTACTACCAGTATTACTGACTAGGAGGTTGACAAACTATTTAGGAGCAAGATAGCTAAAGAAAGATGGAGATAACATACGTTAAAGGCAGCAATGAGGACTGCGAACTCTGCCTTTGTAACAGGAATGTAAATGCTCTCCTCCACATTCAAGAGTCGGTTTTGAACACCTTGAAATGAGACCAGAATTCAAAAAGAAGGTTAGCCAAAACCATGATAAATTCATAAATATCCTTGTTTCAGGCAACAATGAAAAAAGTCGAGCATAACTGCAGTCAAGGCAACAATGAAAAAAGTCGAGCATAACTGCAATCAACAATGAGATTTTCCATGAACAAGTCCCGGACAGTTGCAGTAGCTAAAGACAAGTCACTCGTGCAACAACAAAAGAAATGTCAAGACTTGAAAAGATTAGTAGAGTATTACTGAGGTTAAAGAAGTGACCAGAGCCATCTGGAAGTGGTTCTACTTTCAGCACCTTCCTGACCTTCCCTTCATCACTGACATGCAAAGAAATTTAACTAACCACGAAGAAACATAGACGAGTATGCTGCAACAACACAAAAAGGACTGTTACCTTTTTCCTTTGTTTGGATCATGAAAAAACTCACACGAATCCCTCGCACCAAGGCTAACCAGATTTCCGATTTCTGTCACCGACAGCGAAAACATCTGTATAATTCAAACCAAATATCATATTCATGACATTCTAGTTAATATCTCACAGCTCCAAAATTAACGAACAACAGCAGCAAACCTCAAAGTTTATCAAGAATTATGAAACATCAAACTAAAAAAAGAGTTTTTACCTGCTTTCGAGTCCAATCATACTGTCTCACCCCTGCGGCCGGAGCAAATTGTAACATGATAAAACCCTCTTTCGACAATTTATACGCTCCAGTCTACACAAATAACAAACAACCTCATAATTCCAACAAAGACTCGTATAAACATAAACAATGTTACATCGGTAATAACAAACACAAGCATAACTCACATCTAACAACGCAAATTCGGGACCTCGTGGCTCCACTGTTAGAGCCGCTTTCCCTTTATATATCGAGTGTCCCACGAACACCTTTGCCGGAGGCTCTCCAACTAAAACACTTAATAAAATTGAATTATTAAGAAGAAAATCTAACAAATAAATTATGAGTTGACGAGATTACCACGAGTTGAATTGTTGAACTTTTGGTCCTCGTAATACTCCGACTGTCTGCATTTTATGGCTACTCTGTTGTTGGTGGTGTTCAAGGGTTTTGTCAAGATGACACGAAACGCACCGTTTTCAAAGCATCGTCGAGAAGATAAAGAGTTGGTCATGTAGGGTTTAGGGTTTTCGAAGCTCAATGGAGCACTTATTAGTGAGCTTAGCTGCAACATTTCTATTCTGACTCCTCGCACCTCCCGTTTGCTATATATGAGTGATGATTCGAAAGATATGCAAGCTTCTTAAACCATCCTCAAAAATACCTCTCAAAGTTCCCCCATTTTTACTATGAAGTTCAATGAAGCAATAAGTTACAATAACAAGTAATTTAAAATTTTAATTTATTTAGTCAATAATAATTTTCATATTAAAATTCACTTAAAGTTTTCCAATTTCTAAAACATCATATTAATTTTTACAATATAAAACATAAATAAATGGATAAATTACACTAACATCACTTTTTTTTTTTCAAAAAAAGGTTTTGAAGGGGAAACCTTCCTTAGGAGATCTCTCTACGGAGGTATGTCTACCAAGGCAGCACAGGGGGTTTATTCCCACCAGTAAAGCGTCGTTGAGCAGGTTCGAACCCTTGCGGTGAGGCAATGGTGGTTTCTGGAATCTTCAACTTTGGCAGTTGAGCCAAGCTACCTTGGCACACTAACATCACTTTTAACAAATATTTTAATAAAAATATAAATTTTAAATATTTCTTAACAACTAACACATTTAAACATTGATTTAATACAATTTGAATAGTTTTATTAAACAATATCATGCGTATAAAAAAATGAACAAAAAAATTAATAAATAAATTACAATTAAATGAGTAATAATTCTAAAAGAACACTTGAAGAGTATGTTAATATTAACAATATTTGAATAATAATAAAACTAAAAAATATATTAAAAAAACTAATTTTATCAAAAATTTCTCAAAATAAATTACCTAAAAAAAGTCAAAACCTAAAATTAATTTTTATTTTATCATTTTTAATGACATTATTTTACATTATCGTCATGCAATTTACTTTATTGACACACTACAATTTGTTTATTAAAATATTATTTTATTTATTCGTAATTATTTATATAATTTTACTATGTAGTCAATAAATCTACATAATAAAAGTAGATTGTTAGGTGTAAAATATTTAGTATTTATAAAATAAACAATTTTAAAAATTTATTATTTTAAAATTTAATTTAGCTTAAAAGTAACAAAATTATAACACATGGGATAGTGGTACTAAGAGGAACTCACCAAATAAGTTATGGGCTTTTAATGGGCCCTTAAGTCGGTGAAGCGAGGCCCACTTTATATGCGGAGCTAATGCACACTGATCACACATCTTCTTCTTCCTCATCCCCACTATCGCTTTAGGGTTCCCGACTGAGCGGATCAGCCATGGCTATGCAAACCGGTATCGGAGTTTCCAAAATTCTCATCCTCGCTGGTGCAGGTAATGATTTCTCTCACAACCTTATCCACTTCCATTTCTTTTTCATTCTAATATTTCTGACCTTTTGTTGCTGTTGCTTTTACAGGTTACACCGGTACTATCTTGATGAAAAACGGTAAATTATCTGAGATTCTCGGAGAGCTTCAGGTGCTTTTTCTACAATTATTCAGTCTTAGCTTACACCTGTGAGTTCTTCATTCGATAATGATTTGAATTGTTTGTTTTTGTGTGTGTGTGTGTATAGGAATTGTTGAAGAAAGGGCAAGGGCAAGATGGGGATTCTGATTCATCCGATGTTATTGCTCAACAGGTCAATTTGAATACTTTGATTTTGTTGAATTGTAGTGTTGTTTTGATTATTGTGTTTGTTTTATACTTAAGCGGAAGGGGATTTGTTTGTTACAGATCAAGAGATTGTCGATGGATATTAAACATATCATGAATGGGCGAAATGTAACTGTAATTAATGGGAATGGACAGATGAGTATGTATACTGCCTTGTATGTTTATTTGTGATGATGTTTGGATTTCGTGCCGTGTCTTGAATTGTTGGTCTTCTGTAGGTAATATAAGCGGGTTAATAGTTCCTGCAGCAGCAGTTGGTGCATTGGGTTATGGATACATGTGGTGGAAGGTATTGGATTTGAAAACAGTTTATTTTGTGAGGTGTTTTGGTACTTTTTTTGGATGTATGTAATTTAGTTATCTTACTCAACCGTGTTGTCTTTGCTTATTGGTTAATTTTCTTGAAAATCAGGGATTTTGGTACTAACCTCTATTTCTGTGTTTCCTTATCTTGGCTAGGGTTTGAAATTTTCAGATCTTATGTATGTTACAAAACGCAACATGTCAAATGCTGTTTCAAATTTGACAAAACACCTGGAACAAGTGTCCCAGGCTCTATCTGTAAGTAGACAGTAGCTTACCAATCATCAATTTACTTCTTGTTCCTCACTATAGCAAAAGTGTATCTTTTAGTTTATAATTGGTTGTTTATTTCAAAAATAGAGTAGCTTTTTCCTTTTATTTTAAAATTGTTGGTGGTTTGTTCTAAATATTTCAGAACAGAAAAAATAATTTGTTAAATCACTTTAATGAATCGTTTCTGTGTGTTGCAGCTTCTAAATTTCTTTTTTTTTCCAGGCTGCGAAGACACATTTAACCCAAAGAATTCAGCATTTGGATGATAAAATGGATACTCAAAAGGAGATCTCAAAGGCTATTCAAAATGATGTAGGGCAATTAATCTGATTCTTCCTAGAAAAAGAAAAATTTATGATTTATTTATTTTATTTTTCACACTGTACGCCTTATGAGTATTGGCTTCAAGATGAGCTGATAGGCCGATAATATTTTTGTTTATACAGGTTAACACTGCTAATGAGAATCTTTCACTAATTAATTCTGAGTTGTACCAGCTGCAGAGCTTGGTTTATGGTTTGGTATGTTTTCTGTTATTACTTTTATGGCTTAATGCCTGTGATATGATAGTTATAGCCTTTGATAGCCTCCACTCTCTTATTGTATTATGATTCAATGCCATAGTTACACTATTTCTTTTGCTGCGGTGTAGGATGGAAAGATTCTATCTTTGGAGCAGAAGCAGGTGAAATAGCTTAATTTTTAATGATCCATTTCTTTTTTTATAATTGCCATCGATTTTGGCATCTTTTTCATTTCGTAATTGACATATGATGTAATATTTTATTGACAGGATCTTGCTAATATGGGTGTGTTGTATTTGTGCAATTTTGTCAACGGCAAAGATGGCAAAATGCCTGATGCTCTAAAGGTATGCAATAGCATGTCAGTTTTTTTATACTTCCTTCATGTCTTACAATTATTTCTACAAGTGAATGGTATTTGCGTACCAATGAATGAAAATCACATGGGTAATTTGGATATTTACCTGAAAAGTTTGACATTGAATGTTGGAGGTAGTTTGTCATTTGTTGAGAGTCATGGCAGTATAATTATTTGACTACTACCCCTTTAGTCAGTCGATTACTTTTGTTTTGTTGGGTGTGGTTGCTTTGGAAGGGAGGATGTTTCCATGCTTGTTTATTATTTTGCTTTACAATGTTTTCTTGTATCTTCATATTGTCGATGCCCATCCATCGTTCCGATCTTCTCCACTCAATGACTATTTGGTGGACAACTTGCAGGACCAGCTTGAATTTTCAGTAAAAAATCGTAGTGCTCTTCCTGGTGTAACGGTATTTTCCCAATGTGCCAAAGACTTTTATATTGCTTTTGAAAAATCTTGCTTGGGTATTGATCGGTACTAATCGTTTGCATGTCTCGTTTCAAGCAGGATATTGTGCCGGGTCTGAAGGGGATTTTTGATATACCACGTACTGCTAGCGATTCGGTCATTGATTCTAATCGGCCAGAGATACTTGATATGGATGGCACTCAGCGAAACCAACCAAAACCTTTACTTAGGTCTGAGCTGACGCATCTGTGTTGATTTTTTGTTGATGTTCAAAAATTAGATGTTTGCTTTTGTGTTGACTGGGAATCATAGCGTGGCTATTGAATATGAAGTATTTGGGTTTAAGAAATCAATGTTCTGCGTGTTTTGTTTTCGCAGGCTTAATTCAGCAAGGTGTTGATTGCAATATCGTAAGCCAGACGGTCACCCTAATACTTTCTGCAACATGCCTCGTTGAGCATACTATCTATAAATAAGGAAGGTTTTGAATTTACTAGATGTGAATGGTTGAGTGCCCCAGGCGGGTAGTTTTTTATTTAATCAATATGTTAATACGGCATGACATGCCATCTGAAGTTGGAGACATTCATAATGATTAATGCCGATGAATGATATATATGGGAACTTTCGTGAATTTGTTGTTATTGGCTTTTGTAGATTTCGCAATAAAGTATGTTAATATACTTCATACTTCCTCTTCCATTTGTTGTTCTCTTTATTTATTCAATGTTTTGATCTCTTAATTGGAACAAACAACAAATAGAAGAAAGTGCCTAATACATTTCTCATCATAAGGTATTTGATTGCCAGGATGATTAAACCTTCATTTTAATGATCCCTTAAACAAAATATTTTCCCACAATGTCGTTATCCAGCGTGTAGTCGACGACCAAATCATTCTTGCGAACGATCCTGACTGAAGAATAGAACACCACCGTTTCTTTTGTTACTATAGCTGACGACATGCCTTCAATTCACATGGCCAATTGTCTCAAGTCTCAACCCGTTGTAGGTTATGCTTTAAGAGCTTATCTGAACCATCACATGAACTGAAAACAACTGAGAATGAGTTCGATTTTCGGACATGTTGGGGTTCTAGTACCTCAATTGAGACGCCAAAATGATGGATTCTTCCAATTTGGTGGTTCAAATAGAATCTATTGCACGAACAACGTATCTATTTCGAAGAAAAATCAACTTGGTTACGATCCTTCCGAGGATATTCTTGGAGTTGAGGCAGATTTCAGACCAAGGTTTTTGATTACCTTTCCCCTCAACTGTTTCAACTTCGTTTCATTTTTTTCCAAAATTAGATAATAATGGGATTTTGAGATTGGATATCAGGAATGGTGTGTCATGTGCAAGAAAACCCAGGTCTTGGTTTGATCCGAACGGGCAGTACATTGGAGGACTGTCCTGACCGAGTGTAGAGGGAGAGGTTATACTCCTTGCGGAGACTGTGGAATTGAAAGGGCAGGACTTCATTGCTTGCTTGCTTCAACCTTCTTGATCAAACTTCTTGTTGCGGTCAGTGTTCGAAAAGATTGCAAGGAGTTTATAAATTGTTGAAGTTATAAATTTAATGTTACTTTGTTTAGTTAGATGCTTGCAGAGTCTCAATGCCAAAACTGGCTCGTTTAGCAAGAGAGTGAAGATTATTCATCGCGATCTTAAGCTTCAAGCACGAAGAGTGGCTGCCATAAAGCTCAGATTGCTTGAGAAATGAAAAATGAGTTTAGATACTGAAGCAATTTTAAAATAAATAGTTACCAGCTTGTACTCTAACTTTCGAATTGCCTTTATTGGATTTCACAGTAGTGCAATTCATGTTACAAAATCAGAGGTTAGTTCACATGTATTGCCTCTGTTAACTAGAACTGGAAAAAGAAAATGGCTGTGATGGTCAGTTACTGCAAAGAAGAGAAGTTAAAGGAGCCATACCACAGGGACTGGTCTAATCCATTATACAATGACAACTTGCTGCTATCTTCCTTTGAGTCTAATCCTGATAACACTAAATCCTTGTCTGAAGGATACACATAAGGCACTTGGTTGATTCCATTGAAGAAGATGCCATTCATGCCGTCGCCATTTCCTGACATCGGGACGATTTTGGTGTCAATTTCCCCGTCTTCGTCGGCAGTATTCAAGTTCTTCTCCACCAGATCTTTGAATACTGTAGACTTGAGGAGGAGGCCAAGTGCAGAAGATGATTTGCTAGGACTCGTGGGCGATTTTATCTGGAAAACGTCTTGTTTCTTAGGGGAGTTAAAATCATGTATCAGATAAGGATTCGTCTGCTGCAGAATTGATAGCTGGTTTTCTTTCTCGCCGGGAACTTGATTAGACAGATCAAATCCTGGCAGATGGCCTGATGCTGATTTTATATCTAGAAGATTATTAGCATTAGAGTCTGGTTTAAGCCATCGGATGTATGTGCTCAAGTCAAAGTTGGTAACAGCATTAATTCCTCTGTATTCAATTGCAGCAATATCATAGGCATGAGCAGCCTCCTCTTGTGTACCTATGAGGTAAAGACCGAAACATTCCATTTAGATGATTTTTTTTTTCTGTTTATCAGATTCAGCATGGTTGGATTCACTTACTGTAAGTGCCTAAATAAAGATATTTGTTTCCAAATACTCTTCCAATCCTTGCTTCCCATCTTCCATTGTGATGATGCCTGCATTCCACAAGATCATAAAGAACTTCAACTCTCAGAATCACTATTGTCTTGGCAATAATTGCTGAAAAAATTCATTGCTTTGTTGAAATATAGCATTTTCATTACCTTGCAACTCCTCTATACTTGGAGACTCCTCTTGAGAAGCCACTGCTTCTCCTGTAATCGAGATGTACTCGGTTAATTCTTCTGGTTACATCACAATCTAGGTATTAAGACATTGATGTTAGAAAATACCTTCTTAAAGTTGCCAGGTATTCCTCTTTAGTCATATTTTTCATCATTTCTAATTCTTTCTCGTATTCTGGTACCTGTAATAATCGCCACCCAACAGATATTACTTGATACATTTTTTAAAAGCTCAGATTGTAATTGGAATGGTGTTTAAATGCTTCTGTACATACAGGAAAGTTTGTGAAGGTTGATGTTCCCCAGTACTTCAATGCAGCCAAATCGTAAGCTCTCGCCGCGGATTCTTCATCATCATAAGCTCCTGACAGGATAACCAGATTCTCAAAAGCTTTAGCTCTTTTGAACACTGATTTGAAAAATGAAGTAAACATACTAGTCGTAACCTGAATAAAGGTGACTCACCTAGGTAAACTGTTCCAAGCACATGCAAACACAGGACAAAAGCACCATGAGTAATCAAAATCTGAAACTTGATGATGAGTAAATACACATCTGCAACAGAGTTTTATCGTTTACCTTGCTTTCCCTTCTTCCTTTGCGTTGGATTCCAAGACCCTTTATCCCATAAATGAGCCTCATATCTCCCAGTCCATCTGTGCCTGCACACACAATCACATTCAAATTAAAACTGGCCCTAGAATTAACACCAAGTAAAAACCATCAGCAAACCTGCTAACAGGGATGGTAATTCTGGTTGGCGAATTGAATTGTGTGATTTTTTTTATCAAATATCATTATTTATGACATAAACATTATAAAAATTGAATTTGTGTCATTCGTATCGTATCTAATCGCGTACTCAGTAATCGTATTATCGTGTCAGAAACTGTCAGCCCTACCTGCTAACGCCACGGAATCTTGAACTTCTCTTCACAGTAGTAGCAGTAGGAGGTGCAGTCTGGTGACCACCCTGCGTCTGCTGCTCCCCACTTTGTTGATCACTGCTGCTTAATGCGACTCCTAAAGGGTCTCTTCTCCTTCTCTTCGTACACTTTGTATTAACATCGCCACCATTTATGTTCAACAATCTTCGCCTTCCTGTGCTTATTGCAGAATAATCCATTTTCATTTCCATGCCTGGAATTCTTATTAGAAAGACTGAACAGAAGATTTATTGATGTTCACAAACTGAATGTGAGGATTCATATATATAAGCATGTTCTGTTTTTTGTCTCTTAGCCCAATATGTCTTTTGTTGTAGTGACTGCTTCATGACTGAATGCAAGACAAAGGGATTGTCGATGCCTACAATACAATTTCAGAAAAACCAAATTGTCTTGACCCTACACACCAACAGAGCTTAAATGCTGTTGATTCAATCAAACTTTGGTATCATCAACTTTTGAATGATTGGACAAACAGTAATATTTGTTTTTGCAGTATTTGAAAAGCTGATCTTACTTCGTTTAACTCTTTATTCTTGTGTTTAACCAAATTAGAATTACTGGAACTGAAGTTCGTGTGTATACGCAAATGAAATTATCAGTTCTCAGGACGATGATTGCATCATCAGAAATTAAAATGATACAACCAGACAACAGAAATTCGGCATTTCATAATTTACTTCTTTTTTTCAAATTCAGAACAGAAATCTCATGACCATAAAAACTGATGAAGTATGTCTCCCTCTGCGGATCATCCAAGATGGACAGGAAGAGGACATGATACAGATGCTGGAAATTCTTGGAGGATGCAAAACTGACAAGCAAAACAACAGACAAGATTTCTTTGGCTTATTCCAAATAAGGTTCCTAAATGCCTTTTCAGGCTTTTGTTTTGTCCGAATACAACGTAACTTACGTGTATTTAATGACAAAAACTTGATTTAACTAGTTGTGTTTCTGAACTTGAAGTTTTTTCATAGAATTCTTCATCAAATTCCATGCTAATGACTCTTGTATCTGACGCATGCTCAACTTTAATGTAAGATTTTGTTTCCACTTCCGAAATGACGATTCTTCCCATGGAATCCAAATAAACATCAAATTCCAGGGTTCTTATAGACGGTACTCTTATAGTCTCGTCATTTTTAACGCGTATTTTTCTGTAACACCATTTCATTGTCTTCTTTTTATTATTTTTAACTTGACAATTTTCGCTCACCTTTAAAAAAAATCAGATCCATCACTAACGAATCTCGTTTTCGTAAAACAATAAAAACATAACTTGAATTGTTAACAACAAAAAATTCAGCATTTATTTGTTGAAGTTAGATTCCATTGAAACTAACACATACAATCTTATCGTGTGAAGAAAAAATTGAAAAAATTCGGACGACTAACTAGCATTAAGAAAATGATAAAGGGCTAGGTTTAGCTAAAATAGTTGTTAATATCAGGTAATGACAGCGTAAAATATTATATAGTTAGTTAAGAACAGAAAGAAGAATCATGAAATTTGAAGCTCCCATGTTCTGTATTTTCATGTTGAAGTCATAATTAGATCACCAGAGGCATGATTGCCTGCCCTTTTTTTTCTCTGCTGCTTCTTCTCCTATTCTGACCAAATATCAAGACTCAACTATCGTAACTCGTGAACCAATTCAGCACATTGAAAGAGTAAAATTGAAAGGAAAGTTTCTTTTTCGGAGAAGTAAAGATGAAAAACAGTTAGCAAGGTGAATGTTCATGGCATTCTAGGGCACCGGCATAACGAGTGAGCCGAGTCACAAATGTTCCAGGTTTTGACTTGATTATATCAAACCTTGAGTGTCCTTTGCTTGCTCTTGGATTTCCTGATTGTACGAAGAATGCTCCGTTCATCATCAAATCTCCCTCTGATCTCCAGTTCCAGTTCTTCCACTCGCTTGGCACCGCGTAATCCCTCTTCGTCACCTGCATTCACAGACTACAACCCGTCATTTGACTGATCTGAATTCAAATAAGATTAGGAATGTCAATTCTTGATGCAATCCGTTTAACCGATCTGATATGACCCGTAACTAAGCGTTCGGGTTGGACATAAACAGGTTCGGATCAGGTTGGCATGTTTAGATACGACCTGACCCGAATAGCAATAGAACTTCGGCATAAAACCAGAAGAAATGAAGAACCTCTTTAGCAAATCCGTTATTAGGAGCAATGAATCTGTTTCCCTGACTGATAATGGTAGGTTTATTGCTGCCACCGATGGCGTACATCTGCCAATGCGTGTAGTCATTGTTGACAACGTGGAAGAAACCAAATCTGCACCTTGGCATTCTTTGCACCAACCCTCTTCCGAAATGATTGAATGCTACCGTCACTTGCATGATTGAATCTCCCGTGTGGCTGTTGCTTGCTCCCATCAACATCACCTGCATTATCATAACTCTATTCCGTCAAATCCTGACGAGTATAAATGAGGCTCTTGTTAGAAAATTTATTGGGATGCATGTAATAGTACCTCGTTATGGTGGGTGAAATGACTGTTGGAGATTGTTATACCAGTAGAACCCATAATGATATCAATGACTCCATCGGTACATCTTGACATGGAAACATGATCAATCCAAATATTTGACGACCCAAAAATTGAAATTCCATCACCATCACTTCTTGTCCTATATCCGTAATGATCAGCCGAATCCCTGATGAGTCCACCAGAGCCTGCAACAATGTCATGAATATGAAGACCATGAATGATCACATTGCTGACAAACTGTAGAGTAATGCCTGCGCCATAAGCAACATGAACATTGGCTCCTCTGGCATCAATGGTCTTATGACTTGTCATCATTAGTTCCTGGTTCAGCCTAATGATCATACTGTGCGCAAACACAATCCATAACTTTCTCTTTTGAGTCACGGCATGTCGCAATGTTCCTTTTTTTGGATTGACCATGTCATCATCAGAAGGGTCGGTTACAATGTAGATTCTGCCACCTCTACCACCCTTGGCTCTGCGTCCAAATCCAAGGACACAATTAGCTAGCCTCTGACGATGGTGAGTCCAATGAGGGTCACAACGCCAGCACCTGTCGATGGGGTTGGTTGCCATACATCTTCCACTCTTGGCTTTCTTCAGGTTCCTCCTAGTGCTGTTGCCACCATCAAGTTCCCTGCATCAGTGCAGTCTACAGCATTAGTTACCAAAACAGACAAATAATAAGCAGAACGAATTCCTGCAATTTTTAGTTGGATGCAGGAAAATATTATCATTCATGCATAGTATACCCTAAGGTTTAGATTGGTAACGTACTGGTTAACTTCCTTATTAAATTGATTGGTGACATTCATGGGATCATCGCGATAAGAATCCAGGGCGACAGCATGGGCTTCCGCGGCACGTTTCTGCCAGTAAGAATCAAAATCGGTAATATGAGCATGCAGAGCCGGAGCCAACACGGCAAATGATAAGAAGAACAGGATTAAACTCCTCGTGGGAGTTCCCATAGCTATATGTTTCGAAATATCTCTCCTATTTTTCTTTTTTTATAGTCTTGGTTTCAATCTGTTGGTGAAACCAAGGTCCACCAAAGGCTTCAACTTTACGTCGTTGAGCCGAAACAGAATCCCGGAACCAACAGATTGAAGCATGTTGTAATGGCATTCATGCGGGGATATATAAAAGCTAGAAAGATGGAAGAAGAGAGGGAATGGTAAGTTTAGAGAAAAAGAAGGCATGCATTGAGGAGAACCATTTTTAGACACAAAAGTTAACTGGTTTCTCTTAGTATCCTTGTCGTTCTGATATGTATGCACACAGGTAAATATAGATAGGCTTTGGTTGTCACCAACCAACATTTTCATTCCATTTTCACTATCCATATAACTTCCATTGTGATAGAACCACACGATAACTGCTAAACGTTGGTGATTAGATATGATTTTAACGACAGTTTCGAGATACTATACATGCGTGTGTTACTGTTAATCTTCTGTTCTGTGATCTTGCTTCCATTTTTGCTGGATAATAGAACAAATTCGATTGTGGATTTGATTGATTTTTTGCAACAACAGAAAGAGGTTTAGGCGTGGAAATGAAATATTGGTGAGAATCACCTCAATGGGAAGTGATATATTACTCACCTGACATTTTATTTCAAAAGTTACAACACTTTCCGAATGGTGTACATAGTAATATTATGATACATCTTTCTAGTACATTATATTATGCCCAATAAAACAATAGCAGTTTGGCTGATACTTCTTCGTGTCACCACCTATGTCGGCCCGTCAATGAGACAGACTTCAAATCAGCACATAGCAGCTTCACCATCTTGACAAGCTCCATTTGCTTTATAAATATGGACTCGAAAGTACTTTTACAGTATACACTTTTTTATATGCAAAGACGTCTGGGAATCTGTAGCCTTAAGTTAAGATGCTTCCCACACCTTGTAGTCACTGCCCTCCAAGGCTGAACACCAGTTTTGTCCCTCACTTTGAGGTTCATAGTAACCTGGCCCAATTTTCACTGCGACTTTATCATCAATTATTGCTGCATACACATCTCTTTCTGCCTTGGTAATTTTAACCTTAAATGGGAAAACAAGTGGAATTGTTAGTACTTTAAAAGTTTCTACCATCTAAACTGGAAATACTCTAATTTGGAATTCTAGAATTTTAAATTGCAAGTAAAAATATCAGTCCTTTTAGAATACTATGAGTGAGAAAGTAAAAGTTTACTTACTGAGCTTCTACAATGAATTTTGTTCCGGTTTCTGATAGAAAGTAGAGCAGCTATTTCATTTTGATAATGTGAGAACAAATGATCATAGAAGACTGCCGGTGTCCCCGGATGACTCAAGATGTAAGCATATCCTTGCATTTCCTTTCCGCCCGGAAATCTCCAATGACCCTTCACAAAAAGGAAGAAAATTAGTTAAGTGGTAATTATAACATACACTCTGTTGATACATCAAAATTTAAATACACTCTGTTGATACATCAAAATTTAAAGTCATCAATCTAATGGTAGATTCCAAACTTTCACTCAACAGATTCTAATTCTCAGTCATGCTTGCTTCCATTAATGTACATAGCCTTGGAAGATGATCTCACAATTTTATTGTATGATCTGTAGTTCAGAAGATATATGTTTAACCTTTCTTAAAACCAACAGAGGTTTATTAGAGGTCCTATGCTTTTCATAAACTACACATACATTTGGCCAATCTTGAAAAAAAAAATATAGCAAATTTGCAACCGCTCCACCAGTAATCTTACACAACGCAACTGAAGATTAGGCCTATGCAGTAAGCATTTACAAATAATGATTGGGAATGTTGAATTATTTTCCTAAACTACTACATAGAGAAGAAGCCACCACATCCTACTTATTGATAATTCCAATTCTCAATGTGAGACCATTGAAGTCAAGCCACTAAAATATAAAACGAGTAAGTGTTAGATTAAGGTGTTCAAACCTGTGTAGAGCCAGTATCATGGTTCTCTATAAAGGTAACAGCACGAGAAGGCCACCATCCTACAACCCCTGGAGGCTTTCCCTTCTGATCTGACAATCGCCAATACTCGCACCTTTCCAGTGCCTACAGGAAGAACAAAAAGGCCAGTGAGGATGAATTGGAACAATACAAATGATAGGTGAAAAGAAAGTTTTATCATGTTGGATCTAAGTTTTATCATGTTGGATCTCAAGGCCCTTAGTGGCTGTTCATCGTGTTAATCCTACAATCCAGATCTCCAACACCAATTTAAGGCTTTAAACTAATTCAACAAGCAATTTCAAAGTCATCTTGGCTTAGCACTTACTGCATGAAGAATCCCTTTTGTAGTGACATCGAAGGCGCCAGCAGTTCCATTTGTGGCATTGATCCAGTCAATTATTCTTTGCCGGTGAGCATCTTGATTATTATCCATTTCACCATATGTATAACTGAGGGAATCCCAGTACTCGCCAACAGCAAAATAGGGCTCACTTGCATCCAGATAGTCCTTTACATAGCCACCCCAAAATCCTCTAACAAAATCAAGTCTCCATCCATCATATCCAATTTCTTCTCTGTTTATCATATATAACTCATAATATCAGGCCGTAGCACATTTCCAAGATAACATTTGAAACCAAAAAAAAATAAAAAATTTAGTAGATATGAAATAATTTCGTGTCACAAAAAAAAAAAAAAAATTTTGATAGGTCCTTTCACAAAAATATAAAAGCAAAAGAAAAAACCTCAAATATGGTATAACTTAAATAGTCCCAGACTCCTCTCAGTAGGAAGTAAATAAAAAACTCCATTTTTGTAACAAGAATTTTACAGGAAAAAAGGAATAAAAGACCACTCAATGGGGATTTTTTTTTTCAAAAGAAGAGGCAAAAGGAAATAAAAGAGATCAAGTTTATTACCTAAGCCAGCGCAACCATTCTTTGAGATCCTTCCTCACAAACTCTTGCGAATGGTCAATGTTTGGAGCAGCATGAAAGTTATCGCCACTACTCTTGTTTCCCCTACCCTGCACAGTACTAATGGTTAAAGTTACCTACACCCGAATATACAGTGTATTCTATTACACAGAATTAACTCCTAAGAAAACTCTACAAAACTGCAGATTAGGTTTATTAAACAACCGAAGCAAAGAAATGCACCATCAGTTGGCAGAGTTAAATAAGATTGCACACCTAATACAAGTATAATTGCTGCAAATTTCAAAACAATTAGCTAGAGTTTAACTGAAGTCAAATGTACGATATTGAAGACATGTAATCATTGAAACACCATACACAGCGTAAATAAATTGTAAATAACTGCTCCCAGGTTCAGACATTAACATGCATCAAGCCATTCTTCATAGCTCTGTAAGAGGAAATGTCAGAATATGAGAACAAAATAGAATTAACTACCTGAAAATGTGGATCATCCGCAACAACTGCTCGATCATCCCAATTTAAGCGACCTCCAAATATATTCCATATACCATTTTGATTTTTAAAGTGGGCACAGCGGTGATTCAAGACAACATCTCCAAGAACTTTGACACCAACTGCATGGAAGCTCTTCACAAGATCCTTCAGCTCATCAATATTTCCATATCTGATATCAATAACAAGAAAGTTTTAAGAAACAAAAGGTAAGTGCATGTTATTTCTGATTCATGCTTGAAAGAAAATAACTTGAACAAGCAAATATCTAAACCCATTATATGTTCACGAGTCAAGTGATGGTTATTACTTATTGGATGGATCTAGAATGTAGTGTTATGCCCTAATCAAAGATGAAAAGGAATTTGAATGACAACCAGATCAAATCATTATGCAGCAACTAATACCTGGAATTCAAATTGTATAAATCCTTCGGCATATAACCTTCAGGTGACACAGATTCTGTTGGTGGTGGCAACCAGATCACTGTAAATCCAGACGAAGATATTTGTTCTGATTTTTCTTTTAGCTCCATGTACCATCTACCAGACTTATGGGATTCCCAGTTAAAGCCCTGGAGCAGTATTTCATACCCTGTTCCTGTACCCGAGGATATTTTAGCAGGAACCTTTTGGGCTTCAGGTTCCACAATGGTTTCCTCAGAAAAGGTTGGAACAGAACTTCTGAAGATACTGTAGGCTTCAGCAGCCAATTTCTCAATTTCTTGAAGAATGCTTTCCTGCGCTTCCTTTGTTTTTGTATGCATACTCTTCTTGGAAGAAATGCCGCTCACTAAGTTCCTTATCTCATTAATTATACCATCGGTATATGCCGAATGAGCTTCATCCTTTGCTTCCAAAGTTTCTTCAGGCGGTAATGCACCTTTAGATAGTCCGTGTCCAGTTTGAGAAGGGAAATCATTGTAATTTGTCAGAGGGACAAAGAAGTCTTCTCCCATACATTTCAACCAAGTGTTTTCATTTAGCTTGAGAACAAAAAGAAACCCTGCTATATCTTCATCCAAAGTAAATAACCCTGAACAACCATTTCCACTCTCTTTTGGCTGCAGATATAAAATCCATGTTAGTGACATATGCCAAGTAAACATTCCAGCAATTGATTATTTCTATGTTAAGATATGACACTATCCAATATTTGACAAGTGAAAAAATATTTCCTTCAGATCATCAAAAAGGTCATCTGTTAATGAGCACTAATGTTTACATTCCTGCACTAAATTACAAATGAATAAAAACAGTGCCCTCACTGCAGTTCATCCCACATATTCCAAGTCCTAGTAAATAAGAAAAACTGTTGGAGGGCTCTGCTAATGGTCCTCCGCCAGAGTTGCTAGCAGAGAATATAATCTTCTCTATGGTAATACAAACATTTTCAATGACTCCAATAGCACTCGCACATCCAGAAATGTAACTTTAAATAAAACACAATCAGATGTATACCTGTAATCGAGTTCGCAAAGCCTTGTTCTTGAACACAGTCGTTTCTGCTGGATGTGGAGCAGCTGGAATTTCCCAATTTTTTTCTTGACCTTTGCATACTCCCCAGTGGAGAACAACTTCTCCGGGTATATCAGTTTCTAAATAAAGTAGATTTTTACCAGTCTCGGAACACTTTTTGACCGCAATAATTACTGAGTTGTTGACAGTGACTTGTTTAGTAATAGGTTGTTCTTCATAAAAACCTTCTAGCTGCCTCTTTTGTAGGTTAGAATCTTTGGAGTCACTGCTACTATCTTGAACTTGTGAAGGTGATTCTTCCGTTTTGAGAAGCATGTTAGACAGCAAAGAACCTAAATAAACGAATAAAAATATCAGTCCATCAATTAAATATGGTGAGATCCATTGGAACTGCCAGCCTACAACCACCTCCTTGGGCCAAAACAAATTGGGGTAATACAATATATCACTTCGACAAACCTGGCCATAAACCAAATCCCTTTTTTCCTCCAATAACATTGTTATCTTCAAGAAGGTAGTCCACAAGAGGAACCCTGAAATCTCTTCCTCTATGCTGATACCAAGAACCAGTTTCTTCATCCTAAATCACCATTATGCAGCAAAAAAGAGAAAAAAGGAAAAAAATTATTCTTCATGCGAACACATCTAGCTTTTTATATTAAAAAAGGAAACTTCTCAATGCTAACTGTTTAAAATCAGAACCTTCAAAACAAAGTTAATGGCCGCAATTGAACTCTTGGGATCAACACCAATCTTCACTTCATGGAACATATCATGTGAGTTTGATTTCTTTAATGGTGTCTCTACAGCATAGTCCTGAAACAAACATTTAAATTTCATATTTATGCTTAAACCATACATGATCAAACATTCAACGCAAAAAGAAAATATATAACCTTTATAGAAACTGAACCAGGAGGTCTCATCTTACTAGGTGGTTGATCCCATTCACTGCATTCAATTTAAGAATTTATCACGCTCTGATCATGCAACACACACAAAATTATTTGATACAAAAATAAAGCAAAATTTGACCTGCCCTTGTCATCGATATACGAAACTCCCCAATGAAGAATCCATGTCCCTGAAAGACTACATCCTACAGTAACCTGCCACTTTTTGTCCTTCACTTGTTCTAATCTTACAAATATCTTCCCTTCAACCTATGAGATTCGAAACCAACAAAATATAAACCAAAATCAGAACAAAATTCAACACAAACACGTTTCCTACATAATAGAGAGCTTTACATAGTGATTAACATAAACACAAAGCTTATAATAAAACTTCACATCCATAAACACGCATCAATGCAAAAACAGATAGTAGAAGCAGGTTGCAGATTGAAATTATTTCACACAATAATAACCCAATCCGACAATCAAGCCAGCGATAAATGAGAACTAGATTAATTACACATATACGAATGCCTGAATGTACAAATAAATAAGAGCAGAGTGAAAAGTTGAAACAATGCATAAAACAAACAAAAAGTACAGATTGCACAGTAAAAAATCTGCTGATTTACGCCTTTTGCAATTATAATAAACTGAAATACGTAAAATAGTGTAAAGCAAAGAAGCGCGTATTGGTAAAATATGAAGTTCATACCGTTTCGGTTCTAGAAAGCGGGAATGTTTGGTTGAAGAAAACTTCAGTAGATTCAAAATCAACAAGAGCCGTCTGGGAAGTAGCAGCTTTGACAGCGAACCGTCCACGTGGGGAAGATTTGCAAAATAAGGGAAATTGAAGAAACACCTTAGTATTAGCAGAAGAATGTAAAGAAGAGAGGCGTGTTTGAACCTTGGTTTTGCGATGAAATCCAGGCCTCTCCCTCCGACTGCATCGGAGAAGAGGATCGATTGCAATGGTGGACATTAAGGTAATTTGAGAGCGTGTTTTTGTGATGAATGGGAGTAGGATTTTTGTAGATGTGAGTATTTATAGACGCGTGGGGATGTGTGTGATGCATATTATTTTATTAATTTATTCTATTTATTTTTATTGCAGATTTGGCTTTTACCTTTTTAATAAACGTTCTTTTCCTCTACTTTTGCTTTAGATTTCCACTTTAAATTCGATTTTGTCTAAGTCAATTTTACATTAATGAAATTTCAATTATTCATAAATTTTATCTAACTCGCAATTTATTATTTTTTATAATTTAATTTAATTAAACGATTTATTTTTTAAGTAGTACTAAAAACACATAATAAAAAACAAATTATATTAATTAAATAAATATTAAAATTAATTAAACAACAAATATTACATTAAATAAATACAAATTTTACATTAAAGTAAATACATTTAACATAATTTACACAAGCACATAAATAAATAAAAATAATTATACATTTCATGTTTTGATTATGGAATAGCTCGACGCAGGATGATTAATAGTTTAACACTCTTCATTCTTATTACGTTTTTAATAAAAAATAAAGAAAATATCGTCTTATTCAAAATCCCAATAATGAAATCTCTTTTATCCCACTTCACACCTTGCAATGCACCAGAGAGAGGTGCTTTCGCATCTTCTTAACACGAAATGTCTGGGGAGAGGAAAGGTTCCTTTTTTAGGGTACTCTCGGGAACAGATCCAGTAGAGACGGGGTGGGGCTTGTAGCTCAAATGATTAGAGCACGTGGCTACGGTATTTTTTTGTTAAAACAATGTATTTAAATTATTTTTGTTGAATCTCCACCTCTTTTCATCGTCTCTTCTATTTTTTTTGAAGGTGACATGTTAATTTTCTTCTCGTTTATATGTAGAGGTGTAAAAATTGAATCGGAATTAAAATCGTCTCGATTCGACTAGATCTGATTCCGGTTCTATGGTTTATAGAACAGTAAACCGCCAATTCCAAATCAAGAATCGACCGTTCGGAATCAATTTACACTAGTGCATATGTGTACAAATGTATAACTTTAATTTACTTCATTGCAATAATCGCCATCTCTGGAATTATGAATTCAATGTGTTCTTGTGGCATTGAATGTCGATGTTATTATCTGCTAGCTTGTATCCATTAAACATGAAAAAAAGTTGATGTTGAGATGATAATTTAATCGGTTTGGTGGAGATGATTTGGTAATAGAAAAGTAATTACTTAAATCATAAGTAATTAAATTTAGGAAGGATGCAGTGATGGCATGTGATAGATTATGTTTATCCACATGATTGTCGTGAACTCAGTAGCTAAGGGCAGCATTTGAATAACCTTTTTCTTTTATTGTTTCATTCAAACTTTTTTAGAGATTCAGCACTTTCGGCGCCGCCAAATTGCGTCCTCTTTGCGTAACTCATAAGAGTCAACATTTACATAAATCATTATTTCTACAAGTTACATGCACTTAATTCTGTAAATTTTAATATGAGTTCCCTCCTTTATTTTACTGAAATTATAATGTTTACGTAAAATTAAAATTGCGTTTGTTGAATAAATAAATGGTTCAGATTTATTTTCACTGAATCTGACGGTTGCAGATGAATGTTTCATTGAGTCCTCTCAAAAAGAGAACTCATAGTAAAACTCCATACTTAATTTGCAATATATCGGGAAGTAAAAAATAACCCTCCGCCTCATAAAAATACATTTTTCAAAAAAAGGGTTAAAACGATTAAATTTACTCTATTAAATTTAGACAAAATAAAAAAAGTATTCCGTCAAATTCGACGGAATGCACTTAATAGTAAAACAGTCAGTTGGAATTGAAACTTCCGTCGACATTTGACGGAATTAAGAAATGTTGGGTTTATTTGTTAAATTTATTTAATCTGGAATGTATTTGGAAGTATGTTATTTCTTTTTTGTCACTTTCGTGTATTAGTCATAATTGTTAATTAGCTATCTTCATTCTTACCAACTCCGCAAATCACTTTATTCGTCAAGAAGCACTTTTTGGATAATTTAATGATGACACTAAAAAAATTTACTCCCTATATTCTATTTTAAGTGTCATAAAAGTATATTTTAATTGTCCCAAAATAAATATTATAAATCAAATTTTTACAAAAATATTACTAAAATATCCTTAAATGTTAATGATATAAGTTTATATTTACAAGAAATATCTGTTTCATATAATCAATCACTTTTGTATAGTTTTAATATAATGATAAATTGGAAAAATTACTGTATTACATTAAGTTTTTTAAAATATATAATAAATAAAACTTTGACACTTAAAATTGGATGAAGTAATCAACATTTCATAAATAGGAAACCACTTAATAAAATATTTATTTTTACTATTCAATTCTAAAAAACACACAATAATTCTACAGGTATAATTACTAAACATATTTATTTATTGTATATTTTTGTAATGAGTGAAATATCAAATATAGAAAAGTGCATTTTTTGCAATTTATTTTATGAAAAAGACATATTCATGTAAAAAAAACCCAACTAAGAATACAAAAATTCCGTATAATAATTACACATACAGTTACATTTAAATTTGCATATTATTAAATTGTCTTATAGCACTTAATTGTAAAAATAGTTAACTCTACAAATAATTAGGTAAATAATGACGTTTTGAGTTTAAAATTATA
>CANYCX010486837.1:0-13753 GCA_948193385.1 Breynia disticha f. nivosa
AAGTTGTTTTTTGCTAAATTCCTCTTCCTACTTCAATTCTAGAGTTTTCCTCGTGCACCTGCTTGGTTATTATGTTCTTTGCTCTTTTTTCGAATGAATGGAGAAGGAACAGTCAGTTAGTTCATATCAACCCAGCCAACACGCCCAGGACACCACTCAAGCCACGAGGTCATGCCGTGCTTTTTAACACGAGTCTTAATGTGGTCGTGCACGATATTGTTCTGCAATAAATTCAGCACGAGTCGTGCTAATTTTTCAGATCTGAGCACGAGGTCATGCTCATCTGAATTGCTTCTGTATTAAGTTATTTTCCTCAAAACTTAATTTGTATAAATTCCAGGACGTTACAAGTCTCCCCCACTTAGGAAATTTTGTCCCCAAAATTTTAGACGAAGCAAATCGTAAGTAAAATCAAATATGGTCCATTTAAGAAATTAACTTACCATCACAAACTACCCAAAATATGTAGTAACCAGCAAAAAATGGTCATATTTCCGCGACTATAAGTCTGAAATACCATTACGATATCAGAGGGTCGAATCAAACTTGATAACATGTCATCCTTTAAGTAAATCATACTTAAGTCTTCCATATATGTTACTATCACTTAGTAACATTAACATATCATAACATCCACTATCGAAATCCAGAATCAAAACATACCTCAATGCTCTAATGTGGAGTCTAGAAACAGATATGGATACTGACATCTCATATCCGAATCTACCTCCCAAGTAGCTTCTTTTGGTGAATGAAAGCTCCATTTAAGCAAAACCATTAGAATCTCACAATTCCGTAACTGCCTCAATGTTTGTCCAAAATCTCGACCGGTTTGTCCTGGTAGGTCAACTCCTCTAATATCTCTAACTCTGGAGCTCTCAACAAGTGGCTAGGATCTGATTGGTACTGTCTCAGCATAGAAACGTGAAACACATCATGTAATCGGAACAACTTATCTGGTAACCTCAATATATACACCATTGGTCCACTTTCTCAGTGATCTCATACGGCCCAATATATATAGGACTCCACTTGCCAGACCTCCCGAATTTGATAACGCCTCTCCATACCGAAACTCGTAAGAAAACCCTATCTCTGACTGAATACTCTATCTCTCTTTGATGTCGGTCAAAATAGTTCATCTGATGATCCTGGGCTTCCTGCATACATCTTTTTACTATATTCACTTTGTCTAGGGTTTTCTTAACTAACTATGGTCCTTCTATCTGTCGCAAACCCTCCACATCCCAGTACGCTGGACTCTGCCACCGTCTACCATATAAAGCCTCTTAAGGTTCCATTCCGATACTAGAAGGGTAGCTATTGTTGTATGCAAACTCAATCAATGGTAAATGATCATCCCAATTTCCTCCGAACTCTAACACACATGCTCGGAGCATATCCTTAACTGTCTGAATCATCCTCTCCGACTGACCATCACTCTGTGGATGGAAAGCCGTACTAAACATCAATCGAGTACCCATCGCATCCTGTAAACTCTGCCAGAATCGTGATGTAAACCTAGGATCAAGATTAGACACAATAGAAGTAGGAACACCATGTAACTTGACGATCTCAACAAGATACAATCCAGCAAGCCTGTCCAACGTATCATCCTGTCGAATAGCTAAGAAATGAGCTGATTTCATCAGTCGATCTACTATCACCCAGATAGCTTTATGACGTCAAAACGTCCATGGTAAGCCAATAATGAAATCCATGGTGATCTTCTCCCACTTCCATTCGGGAATCTTAAGTGGCCTCAACTTTCCAGTTGGTGTTTGATGTTCTGTCTTGATTTGCTCACAAGGTCGACATCTCGCAAAAACTCAGCTATATCCCTCTTCATATGTACCCATCAGTACAACTCTCTCATGTCCTAGTACATCTTAGTACTACCAAGATGAATTGATAAAGGTGAAGAATGAGCTTCTGTCAGCAACTCATTCTTCAACTCTGGAATATCCAGAACGCAGAATCTCTCTCGATAATACAACACACCATCGTCATTAAGTCGGCGCAAAGTAGCCACTTCCCTTTCTCAACTTTCTTCTTTATCTATACGAGATGATCATCCTCCATCTAACGCGATGCAATCAAATGAGGTCAAACTCTAATGTTAGCTAACATCTGATCCTCGACCAAATCTAACTACACTTGCAACTCTCGCAAAGTAAATAAGGACTCCGCTCTATACGTAACTAAATCATCATCCCCTTTTCCTTTATGCTCAAGGCATCGACGACTACATTCGCCTTTCTAGGATGATGGTAATTTGGTTTAATCGTTATTTTTTTTCTTGTTTTTAAATTGTTAACTGAATAAATATTACTTTGTTTTCATTATTTTATTTTCAATTCACTGTTTATATAAATATTACTTCTTATATGTATTTTATTAATTTGTTTTTTATGATGAATGTATTTTTACTTATGCTTTACATTTTCATTAAAATACTAGCAATTGCAGAATGTTGATTGCATATTTATTTACAAAAGATCAAATGTCTCAATCTACTCAATATAAAATTTAAATCAATTTTTACTTCCTAACTAAGTTGGCGCAAAGTAGCCACTTCCCTTTCTCAACTCTCTTGTTTATCTGTATGAGATGATCATCCTCCATCTAACGCGATGCAATCATCTCTCTCATCTGAGGTCAAACTCTAATATTAGCTAACATCTGATCCTCGACCAAATTTAACTGCACTCGCAACTCTCGCAAAGCAAATAAAGACTCTGCTCTATACGTAACTAAATCATCATCCCCTTTTCCTTTATGCTCAAGGCATCGCCGACTACATTCGCCTTTCTAGGATGATACTCAATCGTTCAGTCATAATCCTTCAAAAGCTCTATCCATCGTCTCTGTCGAAGGTTCAGCTCTCGCTGTGTCGTAATATACTTGAGACTTTTATGATCAGTAAATATATGAAAAGTCTCCTCGTATAAATAATGATGCCAAACCTTCAGAGCATGGATGATCGTAGCTAACTCCAAATCGTGAGTCGGGTAGTTAGCTTTGTACGGTAGAAACTGTCATGAAGTATATGCAATCACCCTACCATGCTGCATCAAAACTCTACCTAACCCAGCTCTAGAAGCATCTATATAAACCACGAAACCACCTCCTTGAGAAGGTAACATCAACACTAGAGCTTCAACCAATCTCTTCTTTAACTCGTAAAAACTTTCTTTGCAATTGTCATTCTAGACAAATGGAGCATTCTTTCGCAATAAAACTGTCATCGGTCTAGCTATTCTTGAAAAATCCTTGATAAATCTTTGATAATACCCAATTAAACCCAGAAAACTCCGTTCCTTAGTCACACTCTTAGAAGCCTCCCACTTCTAAACTAATTTTATCTTACTAGGATCATGTTTCACTCCCTCTGCAGAGATAACATGTCCTAAAAAGACAACCTCAGACATCTGGAACACACATTTGTTGAATTTAGCATATAACTTTATTTCTTTCAATAAATTGAGCACGATCCTCAAATGTCACCCGTTCTCCTCCCTATCTCTCGAATACACTAGAACATCATCAATAAATACCACAATGAATTAATCTAAATAAGGCTAAAATAACTTATTCATCAGTGCCATGAAAACCACTGGTGCGTTTATCAATGCAAAAGGTATAACAGTGAACTCAAAATGCCATTATCTCATCCTAAATGTTTTTTTTGCAATCGAGTCCTCTTGAATCTCAACTGGAAATATCCTGACCTTAAATCAATTTTAGAGAACACTGTAGCTCCCCACAGATGATCTATCAAATCGTCTATCCGTGGTAACAGATACTTGTTCCTAACAGTCATCTTGTTCAGTTGACGATAATCGATACACAATCTCATACTACCGTCCTTCTTACGCACAAATAACATCAGTGCACCCCAAGGTGACACACTCAGGCGTATAAATCCTTTCTCTAATAGCTCCTCTAGCTATCGTTTCCATTCTTGTAGCTCAATTGCTGCCATCCAATACAGTGTAATAGAGATTGGTGCAGCACCTGAAATTGTCTTTATCCTAAAGTTTGCCTCCATCTATAGTGGCAATCCTAGTAAATCATTAAGAAACACCTTAGGATAATCACGTACAACCTGTACATCTCTCACCTCTAACTTGGGTTGATTCAGATCAATAACTAAAGCTAGATAGGCATTGTAGCCCTCTCAAATCAACCTAGTAGCTACCACAGCCAAAATCAGGTAGGAAGGAATAACCTTCCTCTCGCCTACCAATAATAATCGTCTCTCGCTATTTGCCTCAATGACAAACTCTTTCGAATAACAGTCGACCATAGCCCGATTTTTGAATAATCATTCCATCCCTAGGATGATACCAAACTCAACCATCCTCAATACATTCAAATCAGCCAGATACATTGACTCGCTAATATGTAACTCACAATGCTGCAAGATGTGCCATACTTACACTGTACCTTCTGCTGGCATCAACACTAAAGGAACATGTAGAACTTGGATCAACCAATACTAAGGTAGTATGGGAAAAGATATTAATAATACCAGTAATCACGTCTGGATCCTCTGCAGCCTCATCCCTGGTCATAGCATAAACTCTGACCTGCAGTATTGACCCTGATGGTGCTGTTACCCTGCCAGATCCACCGGCTGTACCTGAACCACCGGCTACACTCTTAGAGGCTGATCCTCCCCTAGAAGTAGTGATCGGTGTCTAACAAGAGTACTAGGCTGGTGTAGTTTTACCTCAGAAGTATGCCTCCTGGGATCAAATCTCTCGAGGAACAAAGTATCTAAATTAATTCAGTGCTAAAAATAAAATAAAAGTAAACAATCAACATAAGTAAAGATTGGGTTTCAAATTGATTTACTAAAATTTAAATGCAAGTTTTATGACAATAGAAATTAACAATATAAAAAGGGCGTTGGGCTATCTCAGGTTTCAATAGAGGCTAAGCTTGGTTATTTAATGGGATTGAGGTCAATGATGGTGTTCTCGCACTTTCGTTAATTAAGAGTCCCTTTCAGGATGCTCAAAATTGCGTTCTTAAACATAGCAAGTGTTCTACGTTCGTGATACACTAAACTAGGAAAGGCTATCTAACTTAGGCATTTCATCAAACACATTAACTTCAACCGGTATATTTCTATCCAATTGAATCCTAATTCTATTTAAATTAGCCTTCCTAACCCTAGGCTCTCACAACTCTGGGCTAGGATTCCTAAAAACAAATAATTAATATGCAAGTTCAATTAACCATTCATCATATACAATTGATTGGTCAAACACAATGAATATCTAACCCTAGCTATCACACTAGCAATTTTTCGACATTGTTTTGACCCAATGATTTAGTCCTCTTTGAACCTAGGCTTTCGCAATTCCAGTATAAGGCCACTAGCAACAATTAATCAATCTTGCATAAACAATCATCCATTCATTACAAGAATTTAAACAAACAATCATTTTTCATTCACGTGAAAATCATTAAGAGCAAATCCCTCAATCATCTAACAAACAACCAAACAAAATCCCCCTATTTACATCTAAGATAACCAAACAAAGAGTCTAGCCTAACATGGCTAAATCTAACAATAAGCAACAAGAAAATAAACAAGCCATAATAAAATCAAAAAGAAAGAAGAAAAACCTATCAAGCCTCTATTTTAACTCTTTCCTTTCCAGGCAAAGAATCGATCCCCAAAACCTAAGACAAGTCCCTTTTTATATGTGCTCCTTCAACTCTATGAAATGTCCCAATTTTCCTGACTTAACCATTCAATTTGAGGACATTTTAGGCCATTTAATGTGAGTCATGAAGGACTCAGTCAGCTCCTCATTCGTGATTCTAATGAGTCACGATCGTGATTCTAATGAGTCACGATCGTGACTCTAATGAGTCACGATCGTGACCCACAAACTGTCCAAATTCTCAATCACATTGTCAAGTCAAGATTAGTCCATTTTCTCCCCTCCTTCGTGGTCATGGTGAGTCATGTTTGTGACACACCTTCTGACCAAATTCTACTTCCTCAAAGAAGAGTCATGAGTGAGCCCTATTCGTGGATGATCTAGTCATGCTCGTGTTGCACTTTCTGACCACAACTTGCATCCATTCTTGAGTCACATTCGTGGTGTCTTCAGACTATGCTCGTGATGCCACTCCGAGTCACATTCGTGACCATTTCAAGTCACACATTCATGACTCTTGTTCTGACCAAGAAATGCATCATTCAATTCAGTCACGTTCCAGCCAAAATGTGATCTGAGCAAGTCACGAACGTGACTTGGCTCCTGCCAAAAGTTGTAAGCACTCTCTCTTGTGTCATGATCGTGGCTGTGATAAGTCACGTTCGTGACTCACCTTCTGTTTCCAATTTTGATCCAACCATGACCCTTCAAAACAAGATACTAAAGTAGTCACATTTGTGACTGTCTCGAGTCGTGACTACTCGCTTGCTTGCAATTTTGCTTCTAGGAAGAATCACAAGCATCCTCCATTCGTAATTCAACTCAACCACTAACATGACACATGGTCTGTCCAAGACTTTGCTTATAAAAAAACCCATCATGTTCAAGCCTCATTCCGAGTGCACTTAAACCACAATCGTGATGGATTTTTTGGTCAATTTCTCTCTTGATTTTTTTCACTGCCACAATTGCTATTTCCAAGCCTTCGAACTGAGCTCCAAGTCTTAACATTTTGTGCTCTGAGATGCTGGCACTCAATCCTTTATCAATTCCATCAGAATCCAAGCAAAATTCCTGATTTCTTGCATGCACCTGGATAAAACAGTAATTGATCAAGAGCCTTTCTAATAATGAGTTTTATCCATCAATATCATGCGAAAATCACCATAAGAAGTATGAAAAGGGTGTGTATAAATGGTCCTATCAAACTCCCCCACACTTACTCTTTTGCTCTTCCCAAGCAAAATTAAGTGTACATAGGGGTTAAGAGTTCAATCGAGATATATTGATTGGGTCTGATCATGTTCAAAGTCCGTAGTTCAAAATGCTAAGGTTTCACATGAAACGATTAAGTGTTACTAATATCCAAACTTGCCCAAGCAAACTACTTTGGGACTCAAATAATGGATGGTCAAAATTCTCAATCTCGGTGGTATCTCTTGGTCAATGTGCTTATTAGCATAAGGTATCTTCATACAATCTATAACACAAGGAACCATAAAATCCTGGCCTTTTATACTCCTTTCACCATTCAATGTTTTCTTTTTTTTTCCTCTTTTGTGCTCCTTTCTTCTTTTTATCTTGTTTCCTAGCAAACGCGAAAGTAACCCGCTTTTGGCGCGCACTCCCGACCATTTGAAATTTTCATTTTCTTTTAGTTTTTCTAGCGATCGGAAAAGTGACACGCTTTTGGTGTCCACTCCCGGCCATTCGAATACCTTTTATTCAAATTTTTGAGCACTTTTGAGCATTCATACATTGTTTTTCTTTTATAGGCCAAAATCTCATCAATTCTCTATGCCAAAGACGTACTTAATACCATGCCAATAAAAAACAACCATTTATACCTCCTCAACTGAACTTGAGAACTCTCCCAATCGACCATTCGAGCTAGCCCATTGTAACTTTACAAAACCAAGTTCACGGTCCTTAATCGTGTCATGCACCTACACTCAACATTATATACAAGTTTCTTTTCCCATGATTTTTCCAACAATGTACCTCAATTTCACTGAAAGTGAGACAACAAACATTATACACATTGAGTATAGCAAAAGTGCAAAACTTTTGTTGGGTTTGAAAGTAATTTGTCGCATAAAGAAAAATTTTCACACATATCGCATACTTCGAGCATAAACAAACCCCAAACCTAAAATATGGAAAACAAAATCATAAACCCCTCCCCACACTTAAGCTTGACATTGTCCTCAATGTCACAAGCAATCATGCATGCAAATAAAATCGAGGACAAAAATCGGCATTGCATAGTGAGAACGTAAAGAATAGGGAAAGGGAAAGAGAAATCTTCTCTCGGCTAGTCGAGCGATGTTTCCATACATAATGGTTCATCCGTGGCTGTGGCAGTTATTCGAGTACAATCCTTGACAACACAACATAAAAAAATAACACATATATGCGGTTGTTCACAAAATGTTTATAACAAAAGTGAATAAAATAAATACGCAAAACAAAAAGTAAAAATGTTCCTAAGTATGATATACATACACACTTAAAATGAAGAAAAATAGAGCAAAGTAAATCAAAGTAAACATGAATGCAACTATATGATGCACAAGAAAGTTTGAATGTGATTTATGTCTCCACTACATTGTCACTAGAATCACTCTCCCCTTCTGCCTCTGCTGGATTCGAGGTGACATTGTTGGATTGGTGCTAGGAGCTCCACTCTCTTGATATTCTTTGTATTCAGTATCAGAGTCCCTAGGAGCTGTGAAGCAAAAGAAGAACTTCTTCTTTGTCACGGGCGGAAGTTCTTTGATTGTTGGAGGGGGAACACAACAGTGGCCCATTTTTGTGAAGAACTCCTGCAGCTTAGTTTGAATCCATTTGACACTTTGGCTTAATCGAGTAAGTCCCTTGCACTATTTGAACTACTCACTGTGCAAATCCCAAAATTGTTGGTCCCTTTTTGAAACATTTGTCCAGCCGGTCCTAGTAGATATAACTGGTTTCACATCCTCCACAGCTTCATTGGTGGGAATTTAAGAAGCTTCTAATGGTGGAGCGACCAATGCCAGTGGAGGTGGGTTAGGTTGGCTCGGTCGTGGATGAGGTGTTGTGGTGTCAGAGGGGTCCTTGAGGTAAATCAACTGAATCTGATTGAAATTATCATGCTTTGCAAGCCGCATATTAATGAGAGCTACTGCATCCAATTGTTCCATCGAGTGTGCTTTTATCCCACGGAGTGAGATGCTACAATATTTAGCCAAATTGGTAGCAAACAGTCCCCCATAGAGCAATCCAGACTTTCGGTGAACCGTCCTCTCAAAATTCAAATCAAGGGCCACCCCCAAGTGAAACTGAATATATTTTCTGAAATAATACAACATTTTCAAATCAAAATTCGCTAGTTTATCGGTATCGTAGCACCCTAGCAAGGAGCTCATCAACCATTTGTAAATTAATTTCAACCGAGGTTGCCAGACATCAGTGATCTTAGATACCTGGCTTTAAACTTAGCGCCATTCTTCTCACACAATTCATTCCAAAAGATATCTCTATCAAATTGAATCATCCTCGGGTCCACTCTAAAATCAGAAGTTCACTCTTCATATACACCACAAGCCAAACAAATTCGTCTACTCCCATTGTTCGCTCTTGGTGACCAATCTGAAATGAAATCACACTACCCGCTTCTCTTCCCCAATCAACATCCAAGGAGCATAACAGTTCTAACAATGCTTCCAAATACATCTCCAAATCCATTAGAAACACATTTCTCAAACCACACTCTTTAATCCAAGTCAAAAAAAGGTCCATCCTCTCTTAAATCCTCAAGCAATGTAATAGATAGTATCTTTTTAACTCCAAAATTCAGTTTTGATAGAACATCATACTGTTCTTTGGCTTTGAAAGTGGACTCAAACTAGAGAAAGGGATGGCTTTTGTTGATTTTTGGCTGTTGGGGAAGAGAGTCCTTGGTCGGTTTCTTTTTAGGAGGTGGTGGAGGGGGAGAATCTTCCTCTTTTATGGCCTGCCTTTACGCTTTGCATAAACGTTCACTGCTTATTCCGATGACTCTATTAGATTTCTGACATGATTTCATGCTGTGACAAGAGTGAAACCAAGTATTGTGCAAGATGTTAGTGGAGGAGATGAAAATAAATAGAGTACGTGTATGTGGCAGGAGGCAAGAGAGAAAAAGGTGAAACCCTTAGAGAGTAAATGAGAGCAGTATTGTGGTTGGTGAAGGCAAAATGTTTCTGCTAAACAATTACTTTTAGGTTATATAAAGGTGTATTTTGCTGGAGCCAAAGAGCTTGAATTGGTTCTTTTCACAATGTGTCATAGCTTTTAAGAAAGGTAAGTCTTCTTTTAGGAAAACAACAAATTTGTTTTCCTAAAGTTGGACTACACATGTGAGTTGAATGTCCTTTTGGCTGCTGTCTTTTAAGACTAGTCTGAATCAACATTCAGTTGTGCAAAAATGCCAACAGAAATGTGACTGAGTGGAGTCATGTTCATGGTTACTCAAAATGTTGCATAATTCTGGCTCAGAATGGTAACCACGAGCGTGATTGAATTGAGTCACATTCATGGTAGCTACAGCATTCCATTAATGTGTATGCAAGACCATAGTCACGATCGTGACTGCATTAATCACGTTTGAATGACCATTCGTGATTCAAGCCATATGTTGCAAAGTTTGATCAGAGACCTAATCACGATTGTGACTGCATGAATCACGTTTGAATGATCATTCGTGGTCCAAGCCAGATATTACAACATTCTGAGCAAACCATTCATGATCATGACTGAGTGAGTCAAGTTTGAAATTGAAATATGTGTCACTCGTGACTAAGGCAAAGTTGTGCAAATTTGGCTAGATTGTGCATCATGATTGTGACTGATAAAGAGTCACGTTCGTGGTGCACTAATTTAGTTGGTCAATGTGGAACAGAACTCATGTCACAAACGTGACAATCTGGAAATCACATTTAAATGAATTTCGTGACAAACTTAACTGTAGTACATAGAAGTCAACATAAAAGCATTTGGCACATATGCAAATTCATTCTCATACAACAGCATACAACCCTTTTTAATTAAACAATTATCCTCCTTGTCTAAACCATGTTCTCCAAACTTCATCACAATCAACTATATCACCAAAAAGAGTTAAAGAAATAGAATATGATACGAAAAAGCAATAACTATTAGCAAAAAGTGTGGTGCAATGGATTCACATAAATAAAGAATATTTGTATTCCATATAGACAGTTAGAAATTTTTTAAGTATGTGAATCCTTACAAACCACCAAAGGACTATGTACATGCTAACTCCTAGTTTAACGTCTTTTCGAACCTGAATAGTTTAACATCATTACGGACAAAAATTGATAGGGATCATGAGCCAGACTGAAGGATGTGGGCTGTCGAAACAGTGTCCCTGATGTAATAGTGCTTGAGGCGTTGCCCATTCACAAGAAATGACGGCTGATTCGGTGTTTGGATCTCAACGGAGCCATGCACATTTACCTTGACCACCTGGTAAGGTATTGACCAGCGAGATTTGAGCTTTCCTAGAAATAGCTTGTATCGAGAGTTGTAAAGCAGTACTTTCTCTCCAATTTGGAATGTCCTCCGCTGAATCTTGCTATCATGCCAAGCCTTAGTCTTTTCTTTGTAAATCCGAGCATTCTCATAAGACTCCCTACGAATCTCATCCAATTCATTCAGTTGCAACATGCGCCTTTTGCAAACTTGATGTAAATCAAATTTTAAGGTCTTGATTGCCCAAAATGCTTTGTGTTCTAACTACACCGGCAAATGACACGGTTTCCCATACACAAGACGAAATGGAGACATGCCAATTGGAGTCTTAAATGCTGTCCTATACGCCCATAAAACATCATCAAGCTTGATTGCCCAATCCTTTTGTGTGGCGTTGACTGTCTTCTCCAAAATTTGCTTCAATTCTCGGTTCAATATCTCAACCTGTCAACTTGTTTGTGGATGGTAAGGTGTGGCTAGTCTATGGTGGCAACCATATTTTTCCAAGAGTGCCCGAAATTGGTGGTTATTAAAATGAACTCTATTGTCACTAATTATGGCCCGGGGCACCCCAAACCTCAAAAAGATGTATTTCTTGACAAATTTAACCACTAACTTAGTCGTGTTGTCTGGCAACGCAACTGCTTCCACCCACTTGGAGACATACTCAACGGCTACCAAGATATACTCATTTCCAAAAAATTTTGGAAACGGTCCCATAAAATCCAAATGCCAAAGATCAAATAACTCAACTTCTAGAATCCCAGAATGGGGCATTTCTTGTCTCTTCCCAATTGCTCTGGTCCTTTGACATTCATCGTAAGTCCTCACAAATTCTCTTGCATCTTCAAGATTGTGGGCCAGAAAAAACCACTCTGGAGGACTTTAGCAGCTGTACGATTCGAACCATGATGTCCTCCACATGGTAGAGCATGACAGTGCTTCAATATTGAGGCCACCTCCTCCTCTAGCACACATCACCGCACAATCCCATCAGAACAATTCTTGAAGAGGAACATATCATCCTACATGTAATGCTTAACCTATACAAAGAATAGTTGTCTCTTATGGAAGTCGAAGTCCTTTGGTATTCTTCTAAAACACAAGTAGTTGGCTATGTTAGCATACTAAGGAAACTCCATTTCTGCTTCTCCAATGGCCATGATGCTCTCACCCAGAAAAATATCAAAAATTGGCCTCTCCTTCTCTTGGTTCCTCTAGGCGCGACAAGTGATCTGTAACCACATTCTCACATCCCCTCATATCCTTGATCTCTAAGTCAAAATTCTGCAACAGAAGGATCCATCTTATCAACTGCAGTTTCACCTCTTTCTTTGTCATCAAGTACTTGATGGCGGAGTGATCGGTGAACACAATGACCTTTGAACCCACCAAGTATTGCCTAAACTTGTCCATTGCATATACCACTGCCATTAGTTCCTTTTCTATTGTAGCGTAATTCATTTGTGCTGGATTCAGGAGTTTACTGGCATAGTGTATCACATATGGCCATCTAGCCTTTCTTTGTCCCAAAACTATGCAGATAGCAAAATTACTGGCATCACACATGATCTCAAATGGAATAGTCCAATCTGGTGGTGAGAGTATTGGCGCTGAAGTTAAGGCATGCTTCAACCTGTTAAAAGCTGCAAGACACTCCGAATCAAAGTTAAATTGTGCATCCTTTACAAGCAACGCAAAAAGTGGCTTTGTGGTAGATGAAAAAATTTGAATGACTCGTCGGTAAAAACCGGCATGGCCTAGAAAGTTGTGGATTCCTTTTATAGAGGTTAGTGGTGGCAATTGGTCAATTACCGCCACCTTAGCTCTATCCACTTCAATGCCATCAACAGAAATTTGGTGCCCTAAAACAATCCCTGCCTTTACCATGAAATGACATTTCTCCCAATTTAGCATCAAATTAGTTTCCTTACACCTTTCAAGGACACAGGCTAAATTTAAGAGACATGCATCAGAATTGTTTGCAAAGACCAAAAATTCGTCCATGAATATTTCAATTATGTCCTCAATCATATCCAAAAATATTGCCATCATACACCTTTGGAAGGTTGCAGGTGCATTACACAACCCAAATGGCATACGTCGTTAAGCAAAGGTACCATATGGACAAATGAATGTTGTTTTTTCTTGGTCCTCCAGGGCAATAACTATTTGGTTATACCCCGAATAACCATCAAGATAATAATAATATTCATGACCGGCCAGACGTTCTAGCATTTGATCAATAAATGGCAAAGGAAAGTGATCCTTCCTAGTGGCACTATTAAGCTTCATATAGTCTATGCAAACTCTCCAACCATTCACTACCCTAGTAGGAATCAATTCACTTTTGGCATTTTCAACTACTATTATACCTCTTTCTTTGGTACCACTTGAACTGGACTCACCCAAGTACTATAGAAGATATGATAGATTATACCTGCATCAAGAAGCTTAATGACCTCAGCTCTTACCACTTCCTTCATGTTCGGGTTGAGGCATCTCTGGTGTTTAATGGAGGGTTTGTGATTGTCTTCCATGAGGATCTGATGCATGCA
>CANYCX010486869.1:0-22013 GCA_948193385.1 Breynia disticha f. nivosa
TAACATACTCATCCTTAAGCATTTAAATTAAGAATAGTTAAACTGATTAAGTAGAATACAAATTAAAAGATTAATGTGAGTTGATTGTAGGTTGATGGAAGGTTAACATAAGTATGTAAGGATGAAAGAACTAAATGGAAATGCAGCAAAGAACATATTATGGGCCTTAAGTACACGTTGTAGCATTGAGCACGCGTAGTACATGGACGAGCACACGTACTTGAAGCCATTAGACGCATTATGGAGGCGAGTACGCGTAGTCAATGGATGACCACGCGTAGTTAGGACTGAAGCAGGAGATGGATGACTTTGGGAGCAAGGAAAGCTGACGAGGCTTCCTTTACTCATCTATAAAAAAGGAAAGGAAGCAGGTGAAAAAGGCAAGCAAGAAAGGAAAGGGATCAGAGAACGAGGAGAAAGAGAGAGAGAGAGAGTTAGGGTTTGAGAGAGGAAGAGAAATTTAGCAGAGGAGATCGACTATTGGAGTAGGCTCGGTATTTTGGAGATTTTATAAGGATTAAATTGTGAGTAATCCAGACTTAGTTTTAAATTAAGTTTTTTGAATGCTTAGAATTGCTAGCGTGTGGTTATTCTTGGTAGATGATTGATATGTTTGATTTGTATGTTTGATTGATATGTTTGCTAGAATTGATGTGAAATTCTAGGATGAAATCCTAAGAAAATAGAGTTAAGAAATTATGTATAAATGGTGTAAATATACAGATTATACACATATGATCATATTTTTATAAATACGATTAATAGACAAAAGAACACGTGAATGAACACAGGCATATGATTTCATAGTCATATGATGAATCACACTGTAACATGATCACTTGATCACAATCACGTGAATGAACATAGGTACATGATATAAGAACATATGTAATAATCACATGCACAAGATAGCACATGCATATGACAACATAGTCATATGAATCACAGTCACATGAAAACACATGAGTACATAGACATATGATAGTGGTGGTGATACAGGTAGAGGTGGTGATAGGTGATGGTGATGATAATGGCAGAGATTGGAGATGGAAGTATAAATAGAGATGGAAGATATAAATGGATATGGAAGATATAAATGGAGACGGAAGATAAATGGAGACGGAAGTATAGTCACAGTACAGTATAACACAGTCCACATGTTCACAGTTCACATGTTCATATGTTCATCAGTATAGTACAGTACATGTTCACTAGTTCACATGTTCATATGATAATAAGTATAAAGATTACAGAAAAGAAAACAAAGATAAAGAATACAACAAAGTATATAGATGATAAGATATACGTATGCTTATGTATATAAACATAAGGGATGAATCAAGGAAATAAGACAAATTTAAAAGATGAGAAGTAATATAGATGATTACTCATTGAGCCCGCAACTCATGCAACTGCGATTTTTGTATCAGGAATAGGTACAAAAGATAGTCCAGCAAGTGGGTCAGCTGTAGCTCCTCAGCACTTCCTCTCTCTACAGCCAGAAAATTGTTAAACGCTTCCACATATTAATAAAGTAAATGTATGAGTATATGATTAAATACGTAGTAAAAGTTAGGATATTTGAATTTGGTATCAGAGCAATGATAAAAATAGATAATAATAGTAGGATGTTTTAGCTATATATCTGTTAGCCGAAGCTGTATAACTGTCAGACGAAGCTGTAATACTCTATACACATACTGTAACGCCCCAAAATTTCTATTTAATTAAAATTTAAAATAAAATACATAGAAAAATGAGAGAAAATTTTTCGCGATTTATGTTTTGTAACTAATTAAGTGGAAGAGGTCGAGATTCATCTTAAATTGATAATTGTGGGAAATTAGAAGAATTAGAAATTTTGAGAATTTAGAAGTTGGGAATTAGTGTGGGCCGAGTTAAAAGGGAATTACGAAGTGGATAGTGATCAAGCCCAAAAATAACCCTAAAAGCCATTCTTTGCCGTCTTTCTTCCCCACACTCCCACGACATCTCTCTCTCATTCCTCTCCTCCACCAAAAATCTATCTCCTCCAGCCAACCCTCCACGAAAATCGAAAGCTAGGGTCATTCGGGAGTCGATTCTTTAGTTGGTTCAAGGTGAGTTTCCTTCCTTTTCTTCCATTCCCGTTTCCTTGCAAAACCCTAATTTCAAAACCGTATAACTATTTCATTTTAGCTCTGATTTAAGCAAATGAGGGCTCGTTGGGAAGCTTGAGATGTCTACTACCTACTATTAACCATTTCTAATGTTAAATCGTGAATTAGAGACTCAAAATGTGTGGGAGAAGGGCGGCCCTGCATAATGACGGGTTTGGGGCTTTGTGCGAACAAGGTTTTGCTTGCATTTTGTCGCATAGGTAAGCTTAATTAGAGTCTATTGGAAGTGTTTAAAATGTTGTTTCAGTTGGGTGTTACCATGTGAGTGAGTTTTAAGCATAGTTAGACAAATTGGTTAGGTTGGGAAGAGGAGAACTAGAACTAGGATAGTGAAGTGTGTTAAGAAGGTAAAGATCATCTAAATATCCCTAAACAACTTGTTAGTGCATTAATGGAGGTAAGATGTAAAGGGAAATATGATAGTGGCTGGTGGCATAATCAATATGGAGGGTTAATGAAAAGAGAGTGAGAGAGGGAAGAAAACTTGAATACTAATTAAGTGAGGCGTATCATAGATAGTTCATTCATTTATTTTTCATAATTTAATGAATGCGATATTGACGTGAAATTATAATGACAATAATAGGAAATCTGAATCGCGGTGGGGAAGGTTCACAACCAAGCCGATAGGTGATTTTGAAAGGTATGTAACACGAGCGCAACTTATCCTTATATGTCTATGTTCCTAAAAGTGAAATGGTTGTTTGGTTGATAATAAGTGTGTTAATCACACATTCTATTTGTATGATTTGTCATTATGGGATGATCGACTATGTTGCTTGATATGATATGGATTGTTGGAATTGATAATGAGTGTATGATATTAAAGCTTTCATGATGTGCTTTACGTGTTGAACATGAAATATGTTGTTGTACTTATGGGAGTCCTTGAATGTGACAGTGATGTGAGTATTAAATGGCAAAAACTAGATGATTCTTGATATGTCATGCAGATTATATTTTATGGATTGATGTTGTGTTGTTGGTTGAGATTCCTTGAAGGTTGATGTGGTTTGAATTGTGATTATGGCATTAATTGGTTGACGAGTGCATAATTGCTTCCATGGGAAAATGCACATAACATTCATGCATTAGGGCTCATAGGTGGGCAATTATAATGAATTAAAGGGCTCATAAGTGGACAAGTGTTTATTGACACTAAAAAGAATAAAGGGCTCATAAGTGAGCAAAGATTAGGAAGTGGTTATGGGCTCCTAGGGGATCAAATTATGGGTAGTATATAATATATGCTACACAGGGGCACAAGTGGTAAAATGCTCGGGACACCTTAGGGTGTACGAGTGTGCCAAAAATTATGGGCGCATAAGTGCGCAAATTATTTGGATCCAATTTATTTATAACCGATACTCCCGGCCGACGAGGCCCATTTACAAACGTCAAAATTTGAGGCACTAGGGTGCCAATTAAATATAAAATTAAAATGGGATCATGGGTGATCATGCTAAGAAATGCATTAGATGGCATGCATTCTCATTTTCCTCGTGTTGCATAAATGTTCATGGTTAATTATGATGGAAGTATGTTAGCATGATTTGATTATGTTGAGAATGTGAATATAGCTTGTGGATATGCATATTGGTTATGGCTAAGTGAAGCCAAGATGTGCTTGGATGTAGGTATATGTTTAGCCATGTTCTGTGTAGTTATGGATATACGGTTTAATTGTGAATGAAATGTAGATTTTGTAATGTTGTATGCTTGATATTACGAAAATTGAAATGGTGAAGTGTCATGCGGTTGGTGTTAAGTATGTTTGCCATTTGTTTATGATGATGAATAGAGATTTTGATGCCATGTTTATGTGCAGTGTGGTTGTGTAGAGATTGTCGATGGTATGTTTGATGTTGGTTAAGGTTTTCAAGTGGAAATGTGATATGAAATTACGATGAAATTGCTTGAGACTTGCATATGAAGTGTGAATGTTGATTGGGGTTGTTTGGTGTATGAAATACTAAGTGTAAAGTGCAGAGTTTGAAGTGCCATGAACGTGACTCAAGTGTCACGAAAGTGACACCCCTTCTGGACACCATTTTCTTCTTGAAATTGAGTGTCACGAATGTGACACTACTTCTGGAACTCATTTCTTTTATTTTCAAGGGGTGCCACGAATGACACTTGGGCATCACGCTCGTGACACAACTCGTGACACAAGGAGTCACGAATGTGACCCTAGCTCTGGACACATTTTTACACCATTTTGTGGGTTACAAACGTGACACTTTGAGTCACGAACGTGACCATGCTTCTGGTCACCAAAATCTCACTTGCAAAGTAAGTCACGGATGTCCAATTGCAAGTCACCATTCGTGACACCAAGAGTCACAAACATGACTAGTGTTCTTGTGATGCCAATTTTCGTAATGTTCGTTTTCAAATAAATACAAATTTTGACACTATTTTTTTCTCTTTTTAAAACATTCAAGTTAAGCAAGTTATGCAAGAAAGAGAAAACAGATAATTGGTTTTCAAACACATTAATCCAAATCATTCATAAATTATAGTTTGAAATGCGGAAGTTGTGGAAATACACTTAGAATGATATGTATATAAAATCCATCCATGCTAATGTAATCATACATAGAAAAGCATTCGCAACAACTTTAACAACTGGGGCCCGACCTTCAGTATCGCACCGCTAGCCTTGCCGATTACGTAGTCCCATCCCTGATACCTATCACTCTGCACATAATCCAGTAAAACATAGATGAGTATTTATTAAATACTCAGTAAGACTGCCCCTTAGTGTCACTATATGCTGGGGTGTAGGGGAGTCCTCGGCCATCCCGGCCTATCCTCCCTCATGGTGTCCTAAAGCCATGCACAACAATCATAAGCATCAATAGAATTCCAACATCCAATTAACATGTAATGAACACACATACATCTATTCATTTAGGTCATCAGCATATTCACAATATTCACAACACAATCAAGCCATAGCAGTTCACAATCGACCATTATAACACATATCACTTTCCGTATACGCACATACAACAACCTCAATATTAGTCTCAATCCATCAACATATTACCACACCTCATAACCATACAAATTTGAACACATCTCACATAACCAAATCAAAACACATTTCTGCAATCACAATAGGTTCATGTCTTAACCATCACACATCATACCAACCCATATAGATCGTACAATGCATACAATTAACCGACAACCATACAAGACTATTCATTCATATAGTAACATTCATTTCTTATTGAAAGTGCAACCATTCATAACTCATACATGAGTCCATATCATTCAATCATACATCATGCTCATTCATTCCATCAAACCACGCCAAGTATGCATGATGCAAAGTGCATGAGTGTGAAATGATAATGCATCTTCACACATAATGATGTGCTCCAGAGCCTTAAACTTAGCAAGGAAGAGACTCCACTCGATCCCTGCTACTTTAGGCAACTTACCCCTCAAATTAAGAGAGAGTCTCCACTCGATCTCTTTGCGCATATGGGCAACTTACCCCTTTTTCACAATTGAGCCTTAAGCTCTTTTTCACACGGGCAACTTACCCCATTTTCACAATTCATCCATAAGCTCTTTTTTTCATCACAATGCATGAACATACAACGTGCTCATGCCAACACAATCATAATATGTATGAATGCAAGTCCATGCATTTCATCTCAACTTTCTCATAACACATGCATATGAATGTTCCACGCAACCATATTCCATTTCACAACATAAGCCAACTAGTGGCATCATCATCATATCCATTCATACATCGCCAGTAACTCGTGAGAGTTCATCACATTCATAAGGGAACATTCACAAAGTATGTATGGATATTCACACATAATTCATTATGTCATTCATAAATGCCAATTTGTTGCCAAAGCATTTCCAACATAGCATATCGCAAAAACAAACACATAGAACATACACGGCCAACTCGGCCCAAGAGATCAACAAATCATACGGAACACGCAAAGCATACATTAGAAAATTCCACATTTTCATCATAAGCGTTATGCTTATTTTCATGCCACACTTTAAGCTTTTACATAAATGGAATAAACCATACAAGATCAAACACTCACAGCAATTCCTTTTCAACATTCAGAATGGGGGAAATGGCCAAGGGGAACGACCATGGTGGCCGTTTCCTCTGGCCGTTCTGACCCCTGTCAGCACATTCATAGGGGAAACGACCATGGGAAACGGCTGGACTGGCTGTTCTCTGGCCGTGTGCACATGCAGAAATTAGAATACAGTGCATTTTTAACACTCAACCTTTCTAAGTATTCCCATACACCTTAGACCATTCTTTTTCAACAATTACACAATTCGTTTTAACACAAACACGTCATCTTCTAGAGTTACATACCCACACGCAATCCAAACAATACATTCAACTCATTCACACAACTTAATCCAAATACAATCATCCATTCCAATGCTTGCAACATACAATTCACTAAGTCATTATCATAAGTTAAACCATATCGTACTCATCCGATCCAAGATCATATACATCAAACTTCATACATTCATTTCAAATCAACATACCATTTTCATTTAGGCATACAACAACACATTCTCATTTACCATTTCCAAACAATTAAGAGCATACAAACTCCATGCAACATATCATTCTTTCACAACTAAATTTCATACTCACATGTACGATTAACATCCACTCGTCCATTCCGACTAAAGCGAGTTAAATATTACAATCATAACTTACTCCCAAATAACACGCAATCAGTCAAACACATACGCTCATAATCGTTTTCCTATGCCTAACAATCCCAACAATTCATTATAGGCCATTATATACTCAAATTATTACAAGAACGTATCCATAACCGCATTAAGTAAGTGTCCTAGCGCACTTACCTCCAAATCCGCACAAATGGTCCCCAGTCCAACCTCGTCCTGAGCATTAAGTACTACCTCCTACACATAAACGACCTACATTTCGCGTATTAAACCCCTATTCAACTCAAATTTCATGTTACATCTTAGATTCCCCACAAAGCCCTCAATTTCCTAACCCTAAAATCACCAAAATCCAACCATTCTTACCAAATCACATCTAAATCATAAATCCCATAAGAAATCCTACTAAAACCCACTAAACCTTACACAAATTCATAAATTTTACTAAAAATTTCGGAATGAAATTAGCTTACCTAGCCAGAAACTCGTAGAAAATGCCAGGGTTTGTGTAGGTTCCGTTTCCTTAGCAACATGCAAGAGTTTTTATGTATGGAAGGTAAGATTTGGTGTTTGGAAGTGTTATAATGGTGGTCTTAGGGTTTTGGGATGGAAGAAAGTCGGGTAGGGAAAGAGGATATGTTTTCTCTCTCTTTAAAAATGAAACTCGCATGTTTTAAAACACTTATGACTCTCGAAATGGCCTTGGGAAAGGATCTCATGACCGTTCCCTGACCGTTTCCTCCTGCTAATCCTTCAAATGGCCTAGAACGGCCATGGGAAACGGTTTCTAGGCCGTTCCCTGGCCGTTTCTAGCCACAGGTTGCCCGTTTCTCACTTTTCGACTTCCGACATCTATATCTCTTATACGTACATATTTACCATTTATGATAAGTTTAGACATTTTCTAACATAAATTACGCGAATTAACTATTTTTCAATCGCACATTATTCCGACTAAAAATGGACGAATTTTCGGGAAGTTACAGTTCTAACCATCTTTCCTTTAAATTTGTGGGAATCACGAATGGAACTTTTGGCAGCCTCATTCGTTATCCAATTGCCACGAATGTGGTGCATGGACTGGCATAAATCTTTGTGTTCAGATGTGTTCAAATGTGTTCATTTTCTTCCATACTTCATAACTTTATTATGTTCTTAATAATGTACGCTTGTTCCATGCCATTCGCTTTAGAAAATCTTCATGTTATACAATGACACTTAGATAAAAGCAAGTATTTGAAATGAAAACATAATTGCCAACTTAGATACTAACCCAATAGGGGATGATACAAAAATGTATATGAATTTGATACACATTGTTGCTCTATCACATGAATGTTTTGAATGCTTGTGTGGTTATATGGTGGATTAATTTTGTCAATGTGAGCCTATATACATTTACATATCTCGAGAAGTTTATAAATGTTGTATGAAATGTATAGATATATGTGAATGCAATCTTGTTAGGGAAGTTGTCCATTTCGGTAAGTGTTTCTTATTGAGTTTCACAACTCATGCGTTTTATATGCCTACCATATTGGCAGCGGCTTGAGGGGATACAACGAGGGTTGGTAGCTGTTTTGGGTTTGCCGACTTTTACTTGGAGAACCAAAGGACAAAGGTGGGCCGTGCGCTAAAGTCTTTTTGGATGGGTAATATTCAAAATGGGGTCTATTCGATTTCTTTTCTTGTATAACCTTATAAATTTTGTAAACATTATTCATTTTAGGATATCCCCACTTGCAAACCCTATGTAGTTTTATTCAAAGCAATGAAATGTATATTTTATATTTGAGAATGTGCATAAGGATCTTTATTTTTGAACCATTGTATATTAAATTATCTTCAAAAATTTATGATTTCCAATTTCGGGTACCATACGTGAGAGATAATGGTATATTAAGAATTCGTGGTAGTCGAATTTGGGGTTGTGGTATCAGAGCCTAGGTTTGTTAAAAACCTCAGTTCCTTAGGTTATGGGTCATGAATCATGTATTGAGTATGAATTTAAAGAACATGTTTTCATCTATTGTGCATGCATGCCAAGTTTAGAAAACATATGCATTGATTCTCCAAGATGTATTGTTACTTTTATGATTTTTATGATAAAAGTCCATCCCATTTTCATGTTTTAAAAATGGAGGGAGGACATGAGGATAATGCACATGAGGCTCTTGATTCTTTGGAGTCGGTACAGGGGAATGCTAATACCCCTAATGCAAGTGAACAGGCACCCTCTAACCCTTAAGCTCAGGTACAACATCCTGTTGTACAACAACTTTCAGATCTAATAGGCACAACTGTGAGAGATCAACTTCCTAGAGCTCAGAGGTCAGAGATAGACCGTAATTACGAGTAGATTCAGAAACTGGGAGGAAAACCTTTCTCTGGCACCACTGATCCCTCTATTGCTGAAGATTGGATGAGGCACAAAGAGAGAGTGTTGAGGAGGATGAATTGCAACTCCATTCAAAAAGTTCAATATGCTACCTCTTACTGGAAGGAGAAGCGATTAATTGGTAAGAGATGGTCCCTAGAAGCTTGAATGAACCTCTCACTATGACTTGGGAGGAATTGCAGAAGGTTTTTGCTGAGAAGTACACCCATCTGGTGTATAGGAGGGAGAAGAAAGTTGAGTTCCTCACGCTTGAATAAGGGGATCTCTCTGTGGCAAATTATGAAGTCAAGTTCACTCGCTTCTCTAGATATGCACCAGAGGAAGTGGCGACAGACGAAGCGAAGAGAGATCGATTTGAGATGGGTTTAAGGTGTGAGATCTGCCTCTTGCTAGCGGTACAACCCCCTAGCTACTTAGTTATGCTTACAGCTGCATTACGAGAAGAAAAGGCTCTTGGGGTAGAGAAGCCTCGAGAGGCTAAGAAGGCCAATTATGTTGGAAGCTCTGGTGGGGAGAAGAACTTTATCTCCCATGGGTCTGGAGTGACCAAGGGATCTAAGAAGTTTAGTGGTAAAGGGACACATGGCCAAAGAGTGTTTGAAGAAGAATAATGATGAGGCTAGGGCTCAATGCACTCAAAGCAGCATTGGAGATAACCAGAGGAGTGCCAGTGGGAACAGAGGTAGAGGTGCTTCTTCTAGGAGGGCTGGATCATACTCCAGAGGTCTTTGAACTACCCAAACACCAGCAACAGCAGCACCTTAGGCCAGAGTTTATGCTATAACTGGAGAAGATGCAGTGGATGACCCGAACGTCATTTTTGGAACAGTTTAGATTTTGGGCCTACCTACTTACAAGCTTATGGACTCTGGTGCATCATGTTCATTTATAGATTTTGATCATGCATTGAAACTGAATGTGAGGATAGAAAATTTAGACTATGCTATAATGATGTCAATACCGTCTGGGGAAGTGGTGAGAGTGAATAATGTGGTGAGGTCTTGTCTTGTGAACCCCAATTTCCATAAATTCATTTTTCAATAAACCTTGATTTTTGTACCATTTTTTTCTTTTTATAATCAATACGAAGACATTCACAAGAAGAAATATATAAAGAGTGGCATACATGCATTTTATTTAAACTGACCAAATACAAATCAAGTGTAAAGTATTCGAAAGCGAATGATTTCAGTTCAAAACAATGCAGAAGCTGTAAACCTATACTATGTGATGTATAGATGTACAAGGTGCAAAGTGTATGATTTCCACTAGGAGCAGACCTAACATCGAGTATCACACCTCCTAGCGTCACCGAAAAGAATGTCCCATCACCGGCTATTGTTGCTCTACACACATTAAAGAACAAAACAAAGGTGAGTATATAAAAATACTTAGTAAGTGAGTTCCTATAGTTGTTAAGATGAAAGCGCATGGGAACATTCAGCCAATACGGGTGTGCTCGTGGAACACAATTGCCGTATTTGCGCCTAAATTCCATAATGGCTCATTGATGCCATGTCACATACCTTTTTTAAGTGTTTTATATGTTAAAGAATTCATCCTCGAACATTAGCTTAGTTTAGATACAATTTAGTACCTTATTTAGCCCAAAACTAGGTTTCTGGACTAAAATAACGTATGTCTACCCATAAATAACGTACGTTATTCTTCAACTCTTTCCCAGGTATGAATAACGTAGGTTAAGTCTTAGAGTAACATAGGTACACATGGTAACGTACGTTATTTCCCACAATAACGTACGTTAACCTAGGTCAGAACCATTCTGCCCAAATTTCCTAAGTCCTTTCTTCATACATACACATATCCTCCAACACTTAACACCTTAACACCCTCCCTATAACTTATACATTCATTTCAAACACATAAATAACAACATATGACCATTAAACATATGACACTTTATCAAGATCAAATCCACATTCATAAACATCAACATACACCAATCATCATCCCATAATTTACACATATAAACCAACCATCACCATACTTAAGTTCATGCATGTACATAATATTCCATGTAACAATGCCATTTGACATTCAATCATAACAACATATATATGTACATTTCATATCAAGGAACATAATCCAAACAACTCATAATCATCCAATTTTGCAATGCATGAGTGATTCACGGGATGCTAATGCAAGCACACAATGCAATGCTCCAGAGCCTTTCGCTTTTGGGCACAAACCTCTTTTCTTTTATATTTGGGCACAAACCCCTTTTCTTTTATATTTAGGGCACAAACCCCTTTGCTTTTACATTTGGGTACAAACTCCTTTTCTTTCATATATGGGCACAAAGCCTTTTCTTTTACATTTGGGGACAAACCTCTTTTTATGAACGAACAATGATACCCATGACATGTACACATGATATGAGTGAATGAAATACAACACATTTCGTCTCACTTAGTATCCTTTACATACACTTATACTTCTCAACTTTTTATAGGCCACATCTCATGAGCACATAACTAATTCATTTCCCACATTTACAATTCCATGCACTTTCATTTTTACCAAACACATTCAAAACATACCACTTTCATACATTTCACATAATTCTAATTCAAGCATGACATTCTTTTAAGAACCCATGTTCACCCTAACATGCCAAACCACACATTTAAATCATATATTTAACCAAACAAAGGTTAACAGAACAATTGTGACCCCAATTTTTGCAAAGTTCATTTTTGAATAAATGCAAATTTTAGCATTATTTTTTTCTTTTAAAACAGACTGATTATGCAAGAGAGAGAAATAGATAAATGGTTTCCAAACCCGTCAATACAAATCATACATCATTAATAAATTTGAAATGCAGAAGCTATGGAAAAACATATAGAATGATATGTTTATAAAATCCATATATGCTAATTTATACATAGACATTTGAGCATACACATCAACCGAACAACTAGGAGCTCGACCTTCAGTATCGTACCGCTCAGCCTGGCCGATCACGTAGTCCCGTTCCTAATACCTGTCACTCTGCACACAAAATCAGCAGCAAACACAAGTGAGTATGCAAAGTATACTCAGTAAATGATCCCCTAGTGTTATTAAAGCTGGGGTGCAGGGGAGTCTTCGGCCTCTACGGCCTAACCTCCCTAATGGCTTCGTTGCCATTTCAAACACAATTATACTCAAATTATAATCATTAGTTTCCACAAAGTGATTTATACAAGATTCGTTTATAAACACATTCATAAATCTAATATACACTCAACAAAAGCGCAGTCCATCATCTTTCAGCTTATTCATTCATGTTCAAACCAACCATACCACAATCATACACATTACTAACACTCTAGTACAATTCATCATCACATAATAACATATAGCTCAACTCATTCAACAACACATTCAAATCATGAATTCATACACGCTCATTAGACAATCACAAGCCAACTCATATCGTATCTGTAATCCATACACAATCAATTCCATGCACTTGAATGCCATGTATACAAAGTGAATGACAGTGATATGCTAATGCATTTCCACACACAAATGCTATGCTCTGGAGCCTCAAACACAGTTAGAGAGAGACTTCACTCAATCTCTGCTGTCTCAAATCAAACACAATTAGAGAGAGACTTCACTCGATCTCTACTGCCTCAAATCAAACTCAGTTAGAGAGAGACTTCACTCATTCTCTACTGTCTCAACACAATTGGGCAACTTCCCCTTTTTCACATATGAGTCATAAGCTTCCGTATCTTAATGTATGATCATACATGTGCTCATGCCAACACAATAATAATATGTATGAATGCAACTTCATGCAATTCATCTCAACTTTCTCAAAACATATGCACATGAATGTTTCACAATCACCCATACCACAATATCAACCAACATTTTCACAACGGCCAACTCATAGCATCACCATCGTTCACCTATGTAACTCAAAGAGAATTCAGCACATAATCCATAAAGAACATTCATATCGTGCACATGACGATGTAACATGATTCACTTCATCCATAAAGTTCAACATTTTCATTATAAGCTTTATGTTTATGTTCATTCCACATTTGAACACCTCGTTCACACATTCACATATACTTTTATTCTTTTCTCTAGGTCATTTCCCACACAAATCACCTACATAATCATACAAGATTATATTTCATATCCATATCATTCGTAATGGACTCTTTAAATAGCCCTTAAGATTATATCATATGATTCTTCAAGCATTTGAATCAATAGACCAAACCGCATCAATTAACACCTCTTAACTATCCCATTTAAGCAACCTGAATAACGGGAACGGCCAAGTGGAACGGCCAACTTGGCCGTTCACCCTGGCTATTTGGCCCTGTTCTGCCAATCTTTTATAAGGAACGACCATGGGAAACGGCTAGTCTGGTCGTTCCCTTGGCCGTTCACACCTGCAGGGCTGCTAAAATGGCATTTCAACACTTTAACACTTTCAATCATTTAAGCACACATTTTGGGCATTCTTGTTCCAACCCACACGCATATTATTTCATTATAAACAAGCCAATTCCCATCGATTTCCATTCATACTCAAATTGGAAGCAATCATTCTAAACATCTCACAACCCATCTGCAATATTAATAATTCGCAACACAAACATCACATAATTTAGTTCGTGACCATAACCAACCATCATTTGCGTTTATTTACTTCGACAATACGTGTCACAACCATAAGCACACATTAGCATCTATATGCTCAAATAATTAAAAACAACATCTTATCGACCCTAAGCCAATATGTTCATATTACTCAACCCATATAAAATCCACATAGTGTCAATCATTTGTTCCTAAGAACAAAACCACACAAATCACACTTTTACGAATTATTCTTCTATGTCTAACAATCCCAACAATTCATTATACGCCAACACATAAATGACTATCAAACAATGGTTCTTAAAACAACTCTTTAAAACATATATATTAATTTAAAATCAATCGAGCAAGCACATAAATCATTATAACCACCCTTTAACAACTGTTAAGAACACTTGCCTCTAGTTCCAAACATAATTTTATCGCCTGACCTCTGGTTTGGGTTTCGAATATCAACTCCTACACACAATAAAACCACATTTTACCTGTTATACATGAATTCAACTTCAATTTCCTACCCTCACTCATTTTTCCACAAAAACACCCATTTTCTTACAAACCCTAATTCCTTAATCCTAACCAAATCCTATGTTTTTAGGTTAAAGGCTTATAGAATCATATACTATAATGAAAACCCAAAAAAACCCTACTATTTCCATCCATTATCACACAAAAATTTCAGATGAAACCAAGCTTACCTCATTATAAATCATAGCAAAACCCTAGAACTCGTCTCCCTTGTGTATCCTTTGCAAGAGCACGGATTTTTTATGTATGGAAGTGAGGATTTAGAGTTGGGAATGATAGAAATTGTGTTTTTAGGGTTTGGGGTCGAGGGAGAATGGTTGGGATGAGTTTGGGTTGTTTTAAAATGTTTTTCTCTCTTTTTTCTTCACAAAAACACGCATTTTAATTGAGTCTGCCCGCAACAGAACGGTCTTTTGAAACGGCATGCCCATGCTGTTTCCACTGGCTGTTCTCTCCTATGCAGAATGGCATGGCCATGATATTTTCCCTCCGTCTATAGTATGGGAATCGTTTATGGAATGACATGCCCATGCCGTTTTCCAAGGCCATTCGCAGTTATTTTTTGAATTTTTGCTAAATTTACGTGATATTTTTTGGGGTGTTACAACTATAGTAAGTGTCAAAATGCACTTACCTCAAGCTCCAAGAACCGATTCGTTGCCCGATCCCTGATTCGGGTTCTGAATATCGCTACCTAAACATATTGAATCACATTTACCGTCACTTACCATACAATGTACTTAATTTTTATATTCTCTACTATTTTTTCCCAAAAAGTCCAAATTTCCCACAAAACCTAATTCCTCAAATCCCGCCAAATCTTATGTTTTTGGGTTAAAAGTTTATGGTATCATAATCTACTATGAAAACCCAATAAAACCCTTCCAAATGCACATGTTTCCCTCACATTTTAGTTTAGAATAAGAATCTTACCTTCCTTTCTGTTAGCTCTTAACCTTAGATGGAAAAGGAATCAATTAGAGGATAGATTCGCTGTAATCTAGGTGTTTGTTGGTAGGTTTGGTGCTTGGGAGGCCTTAGGATGACGGTTTGAGGGTTTAGGAAGAGTTTGAGTGGTTGTGGAGGAGTTATGGCTCGGTTTTGGTTATTTTAAGTCATTTAATGACATGTTCGGACCTCTAGTAACGTATGTTTATTTTCTAATTAATGTACGTTAGCAAATGTAGGTTCTGGGCACTTTGGGATGAATAACGTACATTATTGTTTGGTTAACGTACATTGTTCCATTAATTCAGACATAACGTACGTTATGTACACCATTAACGTACGTTAATGGTGTACAGGATCTTTCGACTCTGGACATGCATATCTCTATGCAAACATACTTCCAACTTATCCTAAACTTATTCTAACATAGAATGAACACTTTTTCGAGGCGTTACATGTCCGATAGTGACAGGCAATCGTGAATTGCAAGTGGAATTGGTAGTAATCCATTTGAAGGACTTTGAATTGATTCTAGATATGGATTGGCTTTCCAAACATAGAGCAGTAGTGGACTGCTTTTCGAAGGAGGTATCTGTCGAGATTGGTGGGAGGAAAGAGATTTTGTGTATGGGTGACAGAAGGGTGGTACCTTCTTGCTTAATATCCGCAATGCAAGCATTAAGTTTAATGAGAGAAGGTTGTGATGCGTATCTTGCTAGTGTGGTGGACACTACGAACTCTGAAGTCCCAATGGTATGTGAATATCCAGATGTTTTTTTGGAGGATCTTCCTAGACTGCCTCCTAGTAGAGAGGTAGATTTTGTAATTGTGACTGTACCGGGGACGACACCTATATCGATAGCCCCGTATCGAATGGCTCCAACCACACTGAAGGAGTTGAAGAAGCAACTTGAGGAATTACTGGATAAAGGTTGCATGAGACCCAGTATTTCTCTATGGGGAGCACCGGTATTATTCATTAAGAAAAAAAGTGAAAGCATGAGGTTATGCATTGACTATCGTCAATTGAATCGTTAACCCGAATTGATGATCTTCTAGATCAGTTGAAAGGGGTTGTGGTTTTCTCAAAAATCGAATTAAGGTTATGGTATTGGCAGCTAAGAGTAGAGGAGAATTCAGTGACTAAAACAGCGTTTAGAACTAGATATGGCCACTTTGAATTCACAGTGATGCCATTTGGGTTGACCAAAGCTCCAGCCGCGTTTATCTTTTTAATGAAAAAAAAATTTTCAACCTTATCTGGACACAGGGTTATGCAGAGGAGAACAGGAGGAGTATTTGAGAGTGGCTTTGCAACTGCTTAGAGACAAGCTGATGTATACCAAGTTTTCAAAGTGCGAGTTTTGGCTTGAAGAGGTTACATTTTTGTGTTATGTAATCTCTAGACATGGGGTACAACCGAATCTTTCGAAGATTAAGGCAGTCGAAGTGGAAAGCTCCAAAGAATGTAACTGAGATTCAGAGTTTTCTATGTTTGGAAGGCTACTATCGGAGATTCATTTAGGATTTCTTGATACTCGTGAGACATCTCACTAGTTTGTTAAAGAAAAATGTGATAAAACCATTTATGCACATCTTTTTCGTAGTATTTTTCAGTGGTTTCCGCTAATATTTGGATGGATAAATAACATTAAATGACATATTGTGCTTAATGAGGGTTTTATCCAGGTGCGCAAGGAAGAGCGGGAATTTCGCTGGAATTGCAACGGAAATCGAAAAAGAGTTGAGCATGAGCGTCTCGGAGAGAGAAAAGGACTGAATGGCTCATCACGTTTGTGGCCAAGAGAACCACGAAGGATTTTGACTGTAAGAAGGAAACAGAAGGTGAGTCACGAATGTGACTCACCCAGGGCTTCGATCGTGATGACCAGAAAGTGTGGTTAGAAGACAAGCCACGTTCGAGACCAGAAGGATCACGTTTTGGTCTGGAACGTGACTCAGGAAAGATTAGTCCAAAGTTAGTCAGGAGGCAGATCACGTTCGTGACTTGTAGGAGTCTCGAACGTGACTCGGTGGGAAGTTCATTCTATTCTGGGCAGAAGGGGTATCACGAACGTGATCCCGCGAACCACGATCGTGATCAGTCAACAGGACAGCCAACCTTCAAACAGAAAGGGAGACTCAATCGTGATTCACCATAATCACGTTCGAAATGGATCATGCAGAAAGCTCACCACGTTCGTGGTTCCATCAATCACAAATGATCCCTTGATCGTGATCATTCAGCAAAGCAACCAAACACCTATCAAAAAGGGGGTCTCGATCGTGACTCACCCACATCATGATCGAGACAGCTCGTGACTATCGGCTGAATCTTGACAGAATGTGGACCTCGAGCGTGATTCAATTGGGTCACGTTTGGTGACCAGATATGAGTCATTCATGACTCAGCAGGGTTGGACGAAAATGCCCTTAATATGAGTGACTTAAGGAGAGACAAAGAGGACATTTCCAAGGAAAAGGGGACATCTATTTAAGGCTTCATTTTGAGGGTTGTAGGACGTTTTTTTGGGGATAGAGAAGAAAAGGGATAGAAGGTTTTGGTTAGGGTATCTTTCATTTACTTTATGTCTTCTCCATTTCCTTTTTATTTGTGTTTAGATTTAGCCATGCTAGGCTAGATACTTGTTGGGTTATCTTAGATGTAAATAGTGGAGTTTTGTTTGGTTGTTTGTGGTTGATTGAGGGTTTGCTTCTATAGATTTTATTCAAATGAAATATGAATATCTAATTGAATGTTTGTTATGAATGGGTTATTGTTTATGTTAGTAGAATTAACTGTTGCTAATAGCCTTATTCCATAATTGCGAAAGCCAAGGTCTAAGGAGGGTTAAATCATTGATTAAAGTGATGTCGAAAAAATGCTTGCTTGATAGCTTGGATTAGATATTCATCATTTTGATCAATCGATTATTCATAATGAATAGTTAATTATATTTGCATAGTCATTGCCTATTTCTAGTAATCCTAGTCCGGAGTCGTAAAAGCCTAGGGCTAGGAAGGCTAATTTAAATAGAGTTAGGATCCAATCGGATAGAAATATACCAGTTGAACCTAATGTGTTTGATGAAATGCCTATGTTTGACAGGCTTGCTTAGTTTGGTGTATCACGAAAGTAGAACACCTATTAAGTATAAGGACGCGATTTTAAGTAGTCCGAAAGGAACTCTTAATCGATGCTAGAGCGAGAACACCGTCATTTACTCTCCCATAAAAGATAATATAACAATCAATCCAATCATAAATATACACTAAAACATGCACAAAACACTCATGAATACTCATGAAAAACTGTTGTAAATATATTTTATCAAAGTCGAGAATGTCTCACATGATATTCAAGATGATGTAGAAGGTGTTCATGAGCAAGGGGAGCAACCTATTCCATAGGTTAGAAGGTCAACTAGAGAGGGAAAACCTTCTACAAGATATTCAAGCTCAGAATTTATTCTTATCACTAAAAAGGGGAGACATAAAACTTTCAGGAAGTGTTGGCATGTAAAGACAAAAACTTTTGGCTTGAAGATATGAAGGAGGAGATAAATTCTCCAAAAATGAATGAAACTCATGAGCTTGTGAAGCCTCCCTAAGATAAGAAAGTCTTGAAGAACATATGAGTATTAGAATCAAGAATGATGGTAGCCTGATATTGAAGCACAAAGCTAGATTGGTGGTTAATTGATGCAACCAGAAAAAGGGCATTGACTTTGATGAGATTTTCTTTTCAGTTGTCAAGATGACTTCTATTAAGACTGTTCTGTTTTTAGCTGCAAGTCTTGATCTTGAGTTGGAGCAGTTTGATGTAAAGACTGCTTTTTTGCATGGTGATTTGTAAGAAGAGATCTATATGGAACAACCGGAAAGGTTTTTAGAGAAGGGAAAGGAAGGTTTTGTTTGTAAGTTAAGGAAGAGTCTTTATGGACTCAAACAGGCACCAAGGTAGTGGTATCAAAAAAATTGATTCATTTATGACAGTCAATGACTATAAACAAACTTTGCCAGATCCTTGTGTATATGTCAAGAAGTTCCTTAGAGGTAATTTTATTATCCTTCTCTTATATGTAGATGATCTGCTAATTTTTGGACAAGATGCAAAGATGGTTAGCAGTTTGAAGAAAGATTTATCTAGGTCTTTTGACATGAAAGACTTGGGTTCGGCCAAGTAGATTTTAGGCATGGAGATTACTTGTGGTAGAAAAGCTAGAAATTTGTGGTTATCACAAGAGAAGTATATTGAAAGGGTGTTTAAGAGGTTCAATATGAAGCATGCGGAGCCAGTTACTGCACCCTTGGTAGCTCATTTCAAGTTGAGTAAGAAAGATTGTCCAAAGACAGAGGCAGAGAAAACATGTATGTTTTCTATTCCTCTTTCTTTTGTTGTTGGTTCCTTGATGTATGCCATGGTATGTACAAGGCCAGATATTGCACAAGTTGTTGGTTTAGTGAGAAGGTACTTATACCCAGGAAAGGTTCGTTGGGATGTAGTGAAATGGATCTTGAGGTACTTGCGTGGTACATCAAGAATGTGTTTGTGTTACGGTGAAGGCAATCTTATTCTTGAGGGGTATACAGATGCGAACATGGATGATGATCTTGATAGCAGAAAGTCCACTTCAGGCTATGTATTTACGTTTTCAGGAGGAGCCATTTCATGGCAATCCAAATTGCAAAAGTGTGTAACTTTGTCTACAACTGAGGTAGAATACATAGCAGCTGTGGAAGCAGGTAAAGAGAAGTTTGGTTGAAGAGGTTTCTTTAAGAGTTGGGTTTGAAACAAAGTGAAGATATAGTGTTCTGTGACAATCAGAGCACTATAGCTTTGAGCAAGAACACAATGTATCATGCTCGCACAAAGCATATTGACATCAAATATCACTAGCTGCAAAATGTGATTGAGGAGAATGTATTTCAGTTGAAGAAAGTTCACACAGACATGAATGCGGCAGACATGCTAACAAAGGTTGTTCTCGAACGCAAGCTTGAGCTTTGTAGCAAGCTTTCTGGGATGAGATTCAAGTAATGAAGAATCGTTCACATCTTTCCCGTGATGGGCTAGAGGGGGAGATTGTTATGGGTCTAGCCCATTTTTGGTAACCCATTAGTGTGTTTTGGCTTGTTTGAGAAGAGTGGGTGACTGTCATAGCTGTAATAAGAAAAATAACAGCAGAGAGGGGTTTTCAAGACCAAAAGAAAAGAGTGCTTGTTTTTCCTCTCATTCTCTATTCTGCCCAACAGTGTTCTGTTTCTCGGAGTTTCAACCGTTAGATCGTCACGAAATTTGGACAGTGGATTCCCGACGTGTGGTTATTGTTTTCCAATGGTGAAGATCGCGTTTAGAGGTCTGGAATTTGTCCTGTCGTGTTAGGACAAATTGCTGAAATTTGTTAGTTTATTGTGGTTGTGTTCTTCTATTGTTAGCTAGATTGTTGTTGGTGGATGTTGACATTGTAAGACTTTGTTGGGTTTGTTTTGCCCTCAATTTATTATCATAATAAGAGAAGATGGGTGGACTCCTCAAAAGTCCCGTGGTTTTTTACTCTTCACACCAAAGAGGTTTTTCCACGTATAAATTTTGTGTTGATTGTTTGGGTTTTCTTTACTTCCATTTGCATCATTATTTAGGTTGGTGAAATTGAATTGCAAATTGGTTAATTGTTTTGGACATTTATTCTTGTGGTTATTGTTATCTATATTACTAAAGCTAAAGGAGATCATTAGAAATTGACATTTGGCATTTTAAACAATTGACACGTGTATATTAGAAAAACATAGGATAAATACAATTATATAAAATATATTTTCATAATTTGAAAACTGTACAAGATAAATAAAAAATTTTTAAATTGTAATCCATAATATTAACTACAATTTTTACTCAACTAAAATTCCGATTATAAAATACAAATTATTCTTAACAAGTAATCATTTATATTATTAGATATTTATTTATTTATATATTAATAGTATTATTATTATTATATAAATATTAATAATTTATTTAATTTTTAAATAATAAATAAATAAATTTAAAATATTTATTTATTATATTTATATATTTGTCTTAAAATTACTAATGATATAAAAATAATTTATAAAAAAATATAATATGCAGTATTTCGCAGCACCGCTCGGGTTGTAACAGCTACACTTGTGAATAGATGTGAGTAGTGAAAATGGGGTCATATACTCACTCAACTTTCCAAACCAAGCCACGAAAACAGTTGCATAATTATGATATGAATCCAAATAGGATCCACTTCCTATTTATTAGTAGATAACGAGTGATCTCGAGTTCGAGTCTCAGACATACAATTGAGTTAAAATTCGATTAGGATAGTTTTGCCGTCCTTATATTCATGTCCGACTCGAACAAGAATTAATTTGAGATACTCAGAATATCTTATGTTCAACAAAAAAAAATCTCCATTTATTATATGTATTTACTTGCCATAAAAGCATGGCCCAGTTCAGACGACCTTACTTATGATATGCATTGGCCTATTTATTTAATTAATTAAAGAAATAATTTTATATTTTCCCACATAATTACAATAAAAAAATGGCTCCACTAAGCAACTTTTGTCGGCTTCCGCGATGATGACGTGGATATG
>CANYCX010487202.1:0-17424 GCA_948193385.1 Breynia disticha f. nivosa
CCCCGGTATCCTCGACACATTGGCCGAGACTAATCCGGGTTCGGAGCGAGAGGCACAGCTCCTCCCTCACGAAGGCGACTCTCCTCGGACTCGAACCTGAGTCCAAGCTTTCATGGGAGGGTTGAATTGCCAATCCAACCAACACTTCGTGGGTTGGCATCATGATATGATATGAAGGGTATTGAATAGGGGTCTTAAATATGGCTCAGAAGTTGATGCTTCCAAATATTTATTTGCCCTCTTAAATGCCTTCCCCAAGTTTCTCTTTCCCCATCTTCCAATTCACACCCATTTGGATCCCCAAATATTCTCTTTTCCTACCACCTACACCACCATAATTAAGCTTCTTTAGTTATTAAAAAGTTCTGCTTCTTTTGTTCTTCTGAAAAATTGATTTTTCCTTACAATTTTTTTAATTATTATTGTCTTTTCTTATTTTACCTTTCCTCAAATATTGTTAGACTAATAATTGAAATTAATTACTCATTCATCTTACAGTATATATCGTTTAAGATTTTTGCATACAGATTAAAAAAATATTTAATGTCTTAAGTTGATGTTTAATTGACCATTATATCTTTTGATTTTAGTGCATAAAAAACTATTAAATTCAATTTGTATTGGATTTAAAAATGTAAAACGAATGAGGATAATATTGAAAAGAAATATTAAAGTTATAGGAAGTGTAAATGACATATAATATGGGACAATATATTTTTTTAAAAGGGTTGATTGTATATATATGTATTGTTTTTACTTTTTATTTGCAAACTAGTGACTGTTGAAGGTTTTTTTTTGTTTATTAAATTGTAAATTTACCTCAGTTCTGAGTAGACAAAGTTTATATACAGTTTTCAAGTTAATTTTTAGCTTAAAATGATAAAAAAAATTAATCTTTAAAAAAATATAATAATTTAGTATATGTTAAGTTTAAATTTATGAAAATAAATATAAATTTATACATAAAAATATTAATATCAATATATGAAATATACCTAAAGTTTATAAAGAGTTTATATTAACTTTATATCTACAAAAGTTCATTTCATATAAAGTGTAATTAAAAAGGTAAAAACTACTATTCTGCAAAAAAATTTAAAACATTTATATTTCTACAAATAAAAAATAAAAATAGTGTACTATTCAATTAATCTATTTTAAAATGACATAAATTGTGGGATGGAGAGAGTAAAATAGATTATACTAAATAAACAAAGGATATTTTAAATAAAAGAATATAAATTGACAATCTCATTTGTTTTGATATGGATGGGAGTAATAACATTGAAAACACTCTTTTGGATATGGTCGTAAATGAGTCGAATTGTTCATGAATGGCTCGACATTCGATTTGTTTAGAGCTCGTCCATGACTTGACTCATTAATAAACGAGTCAAGTTTAAATAAAATTTCAAGCTCGTTTAAATAAACGAATGGATTCTGAACACTCAGGTAATCACCTCGTAAACTCGTAAACATATTCATTTTAAAGGCTCGTTTTAGACTCATGAACAAGCTTGTAAATTGTACAAAGATGTATTTTTCTATAAAATTTAGGTGTACAAAGTGTAGACAAGATAAATTTGATGACTATAAAAAAGTATATAATATGAAGTCACGAACAATATGTTAATTTATTTTAAGTGTGTACAAATAATGATAACCACAAGTTTTTTTTGAAAAATAAATTTCATATGTCAAATATTTTAATTTGTTTTAGGTGAATTAATCTGAAAATTGATTTTTGTGTCATTGTTAATTATAATATTTAAGCTACAATATGTTAGTGTAAAACTACATAGTGTTATAGGAAAGGACTAATTTTGAAACTAATTTATTTTGCCTTATCCTAATTCCAATTTTTAAATCATATGATTCCAACAAATAGTCATTAGTCACTAAATCTTAATTTTTTCAATTACATCAAATTTTCTTTTTCGACTCTCACGACCACTACCTTATATACCTTCACTCGCCTCTTGTTATTACCATTTTCTCATCGTTCGACCGCTCTCTCGTCGTCAAACAAAATTGTATCTAATTTTTGTTTAATCAAGCTTGAAAAATCTTGTGAATAGACTTGTTAGCTTGCGAAACGACCCAAACTTAAACATAATTTGAGCTCGACCAAAAAACTTGGTTCGAATTCGTACTTGTAAATGAACCGAACTTGAATAGTCAAACATTCGGTTCGACTCAACTCGTATACAGCCCACCTTCTAGAGAGGTATAGATTGTTGGAAACGTCGAACATCATATGAAGATATTTCAAATATATGCATTAATTGGAAATTCAGACATGGATGGGAAATGTTTGTGTTGTTACTTTCATGCCAAGTTGTTGTCTTTCCTAATTGTCTATGGATTTGAAATTTGGTATTAACTAGAAAACCAAGTGGGTCAACTAATTTCTGCATGCATGCATCATTCAATCCTTACACTAATAGTTTGGTTGCTCAATCCCAATTTTTCTTCTTCTTTTTGTATTCTTATTCTTGTAACAAGTGTTTTAAAATTCGGTTCGGTTAATGATTCAGACTGAGAATTGAGTTGCTGGTTCAATTCAATTGCTAGCCCACCCAATATGTAGTGATTATATGAAAAATAATATTAAATATTATAATTAAAAATAAAATTATAATTACTTAAAAATCAACAAGAAAATTATTTTAACATATATTTTTTAAAAAAATTTGTCATTTAAAATATAATATTATATTTTTTTATATTTTTAAATATTTAGGTATGAAACACAGGAAAATATGATTTTAAAAAAATAAGATTCATAAATATGAAAAATATTTTCCGACAAAAATATTTTCTGTTAAACAAATGGAGCATTAAATGGTGTTGGAAAAATAATAAAGGCATAATCATATTATAGATACGCTCTCCATCTCTAAGCAACGATTTATTTTATAAAATTAATTTGTCTCAAATTATCGGTTGTTTTATAAAATTAAGAATAGTTTTCATTTAATTTTTCTTTGTTATTCTCAAAATTTAATTGAGTTCATATCATAATAAATATTATTTTTAATATTAATTTCTTTTATTGCTTTCAGAATTCAAATGATGTTATTATCTTATGTTAATTACATTTTAATCAATATTTTAAATAATAAATAAAGTAGAAAAGTGTAATTATTAGTGCTGTTTACAATATATGGAACTCTTTATTGGAAAAAAGAGATAAAAAAACGCTTCGAACTTAGTTTTGTTACCAAATTTATCATAAACACAAATAATTTCGACAATATGAATTACATTCTCCAAATTAAGGGTAATTTCTGGGAGAAAAAAATATATTTTAATGCTTTGTTTGTTCGACGAAAATTAATTTTCTTCGAAACATATTTTTCATGTTTCAGAATCTTATTTTCTGAAACCATAATTTTTAGTATTTCATACTCAAATATTTAAAAATATATAAAAAAATATAATTTTATATTTCAAATAAAAAATTATTTTCTTTAAAAATATATCAAAATAAATATTATTTTTCATTAATTTTTAAATTATAATTTTATTGATTTATTTTTCGTAGATATCAAACATTTGAAAATCATGAAAATATTTTTCTAAAAATTAAATTCCTCCAAATATACGGAGCCTATATATAACTCATTTCTTACGTTAATCATGTTTGATCCTAGGAGACATATTAAAGAAGCCTTCATTTATATACATTTAAGTAATATAAAAATATGAAATATTGATTAATTATTTTTTTTAGTTGTCAAATAATATATGTAAGAGTCAATTTTTGATACAATAAAGTGATTTGTAAATAACTATCATGACATTGTATAAAAGATGTGGATTTAATTTTTGTATTTTTATATTATTAATAATAATATTTAATAAAAAAAATATAATTACCATGATTAACATGTAAAAATAAGCCCTAGCTATCAATGAATCCGATGTTTTGGGAAGGAAGCACGAAATCTTAGATTAGGGTTACTATTATTGTTAGTTTTGACTACATTGACTACTTAATTTTCAATAATATATTGTCTTCGTCTTAAAATAAATATCGTTTAATATTTTATACGCAAATTAAAATACAGTTAATTTGTCTTAAGTGAGTATTCAATTGACTATTATATCATTTTACTTGAGTATATATATTAAAAGAACTAGTAAATTAAATTTGTATTAAAAATATAAAATTAATAAGATAGTATTAAAATAAATTATTAAATGTTACATTAGTAATATAAAATAATATATAAAATAATAAATAAGTTTTACATTAATTTTAGGACGAAAATATTAGTTGTTTTATGAAAAAATAAATTTGCTTTTGAAAAAGAAACAAAAATCATTAATTTTAGGACGAAAAGAGTAGTTATTTTATGAAGAAAAAAATTGCTTTTGAAAAAAAACAAAAATATATTAAATCAAACACATAATAACAAATATTAATTAAAAAAATCATAAATGTGTCAAAATAATTGTCCATCAAGGTAAGAAAAAAAGGATTTAATACATGCAATTAAGCATTTCCTTAAGTTAAATAATGAAAATACAAAATTAATATGTTATGCAAATTCATAATTTGCACACTCAATAATGAATAGTAAAAACACCAATTATGGCACTAAAATCGGTGTAGTCAATTTTTGACACAATAACACAATTTGGAAGTACACGTTTGTAACATGATACGAATAACACGAATTCGATTTTCAATATTTGCGTTATACAAATAATGTATGATACAAAATAATACGATACAATTACAACATAACTAACACGAGTTTACAACTCTCACTAAAACTATCTTGTATTTATCTCACCAATACCACTTTTTACCTAAACTACATATTACATGCACAACCACATTATTTCATATAACTTTAAAGATGACAACACAAGAGGACTGGACTGAACATGGCATGCCCAAAAAGAAGAATATTATCATGAAATAATCACACATATTGTAAAAAAAGTAAAGACATGCAGTTTCAACTAATAATTACCAAGTTAAAATTTAAGGTTACAAGTTTTAATTATGGTAATAAAGTTGATATTGATGATAAAGTTAATTAATGATAGATTAATGAGTGATTAATTAAGCAGTTTCAGTGGTTGATGGGTTCTTCTTGGCTAAGTTGTGCTTGTTGTTATGCATCCAAACCTTAAGTACTCTTCTCTTCACACCAATTTCTTGGCAGAACTGTTGCACCACTCCTTCTTCTTGCTTTTGGATCTTCCACCCTACTTTCTCTGCAAAATTGAACATTTTCTCCTTCTGTTCCTGTGTGAATTTTGTCCTAAATCGTTTCTTCATCAGCTGTGGATGGTGGTGGTGGTGGTGCTGGGCGCGGCCGCTCATCGTAACCCCGCCGCTACCACCATCTTGTTCATCAGATTCTGAAGGATGCTGCAGTGATCCCATGTTGTAAGACATTATCATGCTTTGCGGTGTTGCTCTTAGGGTTCCTCCACTTGTTGGGTAGCCTAAACTTTCAGGACCCAAGATGCTCTTATGGTGTCCTATAAACACTTTTCTTCTCAGATGTGGATGACACTCACATGAAGAAGAGTTGTTGGTTTGATCTCCTTCAATTTCTTTTCTGTGGAAGTTTCTATGGCAATTACAAGCCGAACATGTGAGAGCTTCAATGGTACCTTCTTCACCACTGGGCATGAACTCACCACACCCATCTGTGGCACTTCCACCAATTGCAGCTGCATGGTTCTTCAAACACTCCCTGTATCTAACCAATTTCTTGAAAGAATTAATGGCTGCTGCTTGATTCTCATGGTGATGATGGTCTATTCCTGATGGAACAATATTTGTAGATTGGCCATTAGTGGTGGAAGGGATTTGTGGGTTAGTTGAAGAAGGATTAATGATGTGATTATGATGGATCAAGTGAGCATGTCCAGCACCATTACCACCATAAGTAGCATTAAGAGGAATCACAATATCACCTTCATGACTTGAAAGCTCCATAATATAACTATTTCTTAGGTGTTGTTTGGTTGGAGACCAAAAGAGGAAAGGATGGATGAAGAAGACAGGTTCAAATGATTAAGAGTGTGTTGCTTTCTTAAATCCTATGAACAGTTTCAGTTTCTTTCAAAACTTCTGTCCACTCTTTTACACACCACAACACACTACTTGTACGCCACAAAAACTGAAAAGACTTCAACTTTGTTTGACCCTTTAAAAAACCAATTATGCAGAGATTAAAGAGCATGCAAGTACAGCAACAGAGCTTCTAACTTTATCTTCTCTCTCTCAAACAGTTTCAGTTTCTTCAAGAGAGAGAATGAAGCAAAGCAACGAGAAGAACAGTGGAAGCTTAGCAGAAAAACTCATTTGCAGCTTGAAACAGAAAACAAACCGAGAGAAATAAACATGATAATTAGAAAGGTTTGAAGGTTAAGAGGAAGTGGAGTTTGAAGAAGAAGAAGAAGAAGGAAGAGAGAGAAAATGAGAGGGAAAGAGAGGTTTGGAGGAGGGTTTTCACACTCAAACAAAGCACTAAACAAAGAGCTTATAGCAGTGAAGAGGAGAAGAAAGGAGAGAGAATTAAAATAAATTTACAGAAAGAATAAATTTATGAGAGTTTTTATTTTGTGAAGAAGATTATGAAAAAAAAGGAAAATAAAATAGAAAAGGAGGCGATGGCTGTTTGCTTCGCTTGCACTATCAGGGAGAAGTTCTTACGCCATATGAGAGCTGTGTCAGAGAAAATGGTCAGACAAAAAGAAGAGATAATGAAAAAAAATAAATAATAAAATAAATAAATAAATAATTGTTTGTTGGAATAAGATTTGAAAAAAATCTCAGTTATTTAAAATTTAATAATTAATTATATCTCTAAAAATAATAAAAATTATTTTTTATATACTTCATACAAGTTAATAATAAATACTGTATGTCTCTTATAACGTCGTTATAAAATCAGGGATCGAATTCCGTACTCTAAGTGTACTTATTAACCCCATTTACTACTGAACTAACGGATAAAAAGTTATAATATATATATATGAAGTTATGGCATGAATATATGCAAATATGTGAAAATAAGGGTAAACTCGTAAAAGTACGTGTTACCCTTACCTATTAGAATATAGTCATTTTTTTCTGCTAAAAAAATGCGGATAATACTCTTTCTTCGTTCTATTCTCAATCAAAGAGGGCAAAGACGGGAAATAAGAGAGACGAGAAGGTCGGTTGCTCTTTTTTATCGTTTTTTTTTATCGGTTATATTTCTTTAATCTTTTTTATTTTATAATTTTTTTTATTAGACCGACATAGGAGGTCCATTCTCAAAGTTGGGTCCTTAAAGTTTTTAGATATATTTTTTTTTATTGAAAATAAGAAGAATGTTTGTGTGTGTGTGTCTGAAATTGATTTAGGGAAGCTGATAGGGACCTTGACAGAGACGAAATATTGAGGGCTCTCACATTTAAGAGTTAAAATCTTTATTAATTTTTTTTTTGGCACCAAGACTCCATCTTAAAATTTCTACTTAAGCTACAACAACCTCACGCCAGTTGATTTGCACGCTCGGTGACTCTTTATTTACTTATAACAAAGTTTAATGGCCACAAACATATGAATATGATATATATCTTAGGAGCCATTATACTATAAGAAAATGGTCGATAATTGGATTTCGACGTATTTCGTCGGAAAATTTATGACAAAAACAAAGATGACTGAAAGCATATTTGACGAAAATTGTTAAAAACTTCCAACGAAATTTTTTTTCATTTGAAATGTTATATTTAGACAACCGAAAATTTCTAACAAAAATTTTTGGAAAATTTCCCACAAATTTCTTTGAAAATGAATTTTCCAACACCGAATTTTTTAGAAAATTATTATTATTTTTATAATTATTATTACTATCATTATTATTGTTATTATTATTGATAATACAGTACGAGTAGTATTACTATGAAATTATGAAAAATGTTATAAAAGCTTTTATAATTTTTAAATTAAATAAAAAATGTAAACTACACAAAATTAAATAATTAAAATAAAAATACTGAAAAATAAAATTTTTTTGAGAAAATTTGTCGAAAAATTTTTGTAGAAAAATTAATGAACATTTAAATTTAGTCTCATGTAAAAATTTTTGTTGGAAAATTTTTTGATGAAATTCGTTGCAAATTTCTTAAAAAATTCATCGGAACTTTTACAATTCCGGTGAACTTGGACAAAAATTTTTCAGTAGATTTCGTCGAAAAATGTTTATATTTTGATGAATTTAGTAGGAAAAGTTTTGATGAATTATGCCAAAATATTTTGACAAATTTTGTTGTAAAAATTAAAATCCAGCTGAAAATTCACAAAAATTTTGGGCAAAAATAGTTGGTCGAAAATGCTTTTGATCTTCTAGCGTAAGTTCAAGAATACGAGTATTTATGAACATTTACATTACTAGAATATAAATGAGAATAGTATAAATCATATATTTTATATTTGTTTTTTTGGTTATCTGATTAACTAGTAATTGTTGTATTATTTGTATTACTGCATCTGTTTTAAAAGTTAACTAAACCTTTAATTATTTTAAAAGAGGGGACTTTTCCTAGTGTTGTAATTGAACAGTCGAGCTGAGTTTTAGAGTGTTTAAAGTCGGTTTATTTAAAATTTTATGAGTTTTAGCTCGAGTCGAATTTTGTATCGAGTTCAAAATTTTGTTCATAAATAGACTTGTTTAACGTTCGTGAGCTAACAAATCTGTTCAATAGTTTTTTGAGTTTGACTAAACAAAAATTAAAAGATAATTTTATTTGATGTAAAATTAAAAATTAACATATTTATTAAATATTATTAGTATTTTTAATTTTTTTATATATTAATAAAGTTATTATTTTTTAACTAAAATAGTATAATTAATCAAAATATGTTATATATTTTACTAAGATATAATTTTCTTCGAACATTGATTCATTTTTAAATAAATTATATACAAGTTTATTCAAATGATGTTATATAATTATATTCACGAACTTTCGAGCCTAGTATCACCTTGTTCAAACTTGTCTCATTTAACTATTTGAACCTAATATTTTATTCACAAACAGGCTTATTGTAAAGGGATCGAACTTGAATGAACTTTTATTGAACTTGAACAGTTAGCGAGCAGCCATATTTATTTATAGCCTTAAATGGTATAAAAATAAATTATGTCATTGGTGTCGTATCATAATCACATATTCTCAAATTATATCATTATATCAGAAATTTACAACAATATATATATATATATATAGAAATGATGATATAATGGGTCAAAGAGGTTCCTAGATTTGGCTAAAAATACTATATAATCATTAATTTACTTTAAAGTTACAACAATATTTCTGCTAATTATCTCACCCTACTACCCTCCCTCTTCCTATTGGTGTCTTGTTTTAGGAAACAAAGCTTCCTTAAAGACTTCAATCATCAAATTATGTTAGCCTCTCAACTTCATTTACTCAACACCTCAAACATTGTAACTATTGTTTCCAATTAGGGTTCGATTTTCCAATCTATTTGATAGTCGTTAACCTAGAGTCGCAAGGATCGAATTGTCGCGAATCGAAATTGGTTAGTTCGCGGTCCGGTTTTAATTTTTAAAAATCGTAAACTGAAACTTAAACTGTCTGTTCCAAACTGTTTGTTTCATTTATGAATCGGCACTTTGGTTCTTTTCAGTTGAAAAATCAAATTAGAATCGAACCGCAAAAACTAGCCAGTTCACGTTCTAGTTTCATGAACTTTATAACCTTGCATCGCCGATGCCAAACTAAAACCGACAATTTCAAACTGTTTTACAACTCTACGTTAATCCAAGAGGAGGCAGTTACCATTGTTTGATAACTACTCAACACAATGTTGTCTCTGCTCCACAAAATGACCACACCACCCGATCTGCTATCATGACTTGTTGTTGCTAACTTCATACTCATGTCTCTGCTCTCTCTTTCTTTTTCTTTTTGTTTCTTTCACCAATAATATAAAGTGGGATCATTCATTTTGGTTTCTTCTTAAAAAGTTATAATTGGATCAAACATGTTCTTGCTTCCTTCACCTTCAAATGTTCAGAACTTACCACTTTCTTCACTTCCACTGTTAGGATACTAAGCTGACAAGATATCTTTCAAGCTCATATTGCACTCATATTCCTTCATCATTTTCAGTATTTTAAAACGATACGTTTTTTCTTCCTTGTCTCTGATAAAACAATGTTGCAGAACTGTTCCCGTATCATTATAGTAGGAGCTCATGTGGAGTACATGATTATCTTTCGTCCGTAGATTCAGCAGTAAAGAGATTAACCAACACACCAAGGTTGTGAGGCTTCAATCTTCAACTCGGTAACGACATTAGAGGAGTTAGTAAAACTCTGACCTACTGGTTCGTCAGGTCTCTTTACTACTTTATGTCCTTACTTCGTGTGCTAACTCAACCCTATTCTTACAGTTTTTGTGATAAAAAAAAGTGGAGTACTTGCTTGGTGGTGTATATTTCTTACGCGTAAAAATCAACTTTCTTTTTCCAAAACTTCAAATGTTATGTTCCCATATGTATGTGCAATTTTGCCCTTGAAATTCGTAAACATGCATGCATATAGCTAGGGGTGATCGCGGTACCATTCGGATCGGGGATTTTAAAATCTTCGTCCCGTCCCAAATATTCGGGGTTTTTAAAATTCAAGATCTACCCCCGTTCCGTAATTATAAATCTCCAGATCCATCCTATCCCAAAGTTTCAGTACTAATGGTTCGGGATTTCGGGAATTTGGGACGTGACACTCATCATTCATATGTACTAAATTCCTTTAGTATTTCAGATATGAAATTTTTTTTGTCTGAAAGAATAAACTTTTTCATTTATCATCCATTTAACATTAAAAAATCAACAATACAAATATCAATTTTGAATTGAAGTATATTGTAAAATAAATAATATCTAATTTATTTTAAAATAAAAATTATACTTGCATAATTAAAAATCTAAATTTTACCTAAGTTGAATAACTTTGCAAATCTCGGCATCTTTTATCACATTTAAAAATCTTTATTGGGAATAAAATTTATGAATAGATAAAAAACAATTGAAGAAAAATATGATCAATTTTGGATTTGAAATATTTAACTATTAACATTGATTTTAGATTTGAAATTTTAATCGTATTAGACTCAACTCTCGGTAAAGTCAATTAATCTAATTACCAAAGTTTGTACTTTAACAAACACTTGATTGAGAGCTAATATCTGTAAATTAACATAAGGTAAGCGTGAAATTAATGTCACCTTAATACATTTATTTAAAAATATTAAAGGATGATTACACTTTAAAATCTCACACTATATTGCCGGTGATGCAGTTTATAAACTCGTTTGTGCTTGACTTTATCACATAAATCTTTTCATGCTTCTAAATGAATACAATCACATGATATTTAATCTCAGCATTGTAACTTTCTAATTATCCACACGACACTTTTTAATTTAATAAACGGAACAAAATTCATCAACTTATTACTTCTCTATAAAGAAAAGTTCCTATGCTCATCTTATTACTAGTTATAAGTAATTATTCAAAATATTAATAATTAAAAATAAATATTTTTTGAATTTAATTCAAAATTTAATGAATAATTTTTCTATCTAGAATAAAATTAAGTGCATTCACATATTGTTATAGATTTAAAGTTTAGCTAAAAATATTATATAATTATTTCATTTTTTATAAAAATATTAAATATGCAAGTTATTTTTCGGTTCTTTGGTTCGGAACGGTTCGGTACAGTTTGGTACAGTTCGGTATGGTTTTCGGTACGGTTATTCAGTAATATTTAGAACCGTTCGTATAAAATGTTTGGCACTAGTTCGATATGAAAAATTCAAAGTCAACTATTCTTTTTCGGTTCGGATTTATTCGGTTCGATTTTTTAGTTCGGTTAGGAAATCTCCAAGATTAGTACTCAATCCTAGTTAAAAATGATTTTCTAAACAAGAAAATGGACCAAAATGCAGCGATCATGGTAAACATCATGATCATAAAATATTTATATCTAGAAAGATAAGAAAACTAACAACTCAAATAAAACTAATTTCATTGCATTTCAACAAAGTGTCAATTATGGATTTCAAGAGAATGTAGAAATTATCCTCGATGATTCGTAATTGATTTAATCAAACATATTTCCCATTGCACTATTTACTTTCTTACATTATAAGTGATTACCAAATTGAAGAAGGCATAAATCAGTCATTCCCTTTTGGCCACTGTGAACCCCAATTTCAATAAATTCATTTTATAATAAACTTTAATTTTTGCACCATATTTTTTTTCTTTGAAATCAAATAGAATCAATCACAAGGATAATATATAAGAGTGGCATACATGCATTTCATTTAAACCAGGCCAAATACAATCAAGTGTAAAGTATGCGCAAGCGAATGGTTTTCGGTTTAAAACAATGCATGAGCCGTAAACATATACTATGTGATGTATAGATGTACAAAATACAAAATATATGATGTCCACTAGGAGCCGACCTATCCGCGAGTATCACACCTCCTAGTGTCGCCAAAAAGAATGTCCCACCACCGGCTACTGTCGCTCTGCACACATTAAACAACAAAACAAAGGTGAGTATATAAAAATACTCAGTAAGTAAATCCCTATCGTTGTTAAGCTGAATGCACAGGGAAACCTTCGGCCAATACAGGTGTGCTCATAGAACACAATTGTCCTATTCGCGCCTAAATTCCCTAATAGCTCGTTGTTACCATTTCACATACCATCTTTTAAGTGTTTTATATGCTAAGGAATTCATCCTGGAACATTTTCTTGCTTTAGATAATCATTAGTACATTATTTGGGCCAAACCTAGGTTTCTGGACTAAAATAACGTATGTTTAAACCCTAGGTAACGTACGTTATTCTTCCCATGTTTTCCAGCTATGAATTACATATGCTAAGATCAAATTAACGTATGTTAGTTCAAAAATAATGTACGTTATTTTGGAACAGAACCATTCTGTCCATTTCTTAAGTCATTTTTCAAGTAAACACATTACATACACCCTTTAGCATACCAAAAAACCTTCAAATCACTCATACACTCAAATCATCACAATTATCCATTAAACACGTGATTAACACACTTAATCAAGATCAAATCAAACAATCATAAACATCAACACACACATCATTTATCCCTTCCTTAGTTCATACTCATAATATAACTCACCACAAAACTTATGCTCATTTAAATACATCATACTCCAAGTAACAACATCATTTATACACATACATCAAGCCATTTAGTTTATGATCATATTCAAAACATCATTCCACATTCAACCATATCAACACATATGATCATTCCCACTTTAAGCAAAGCAAATAACATCATGTTCATAAATGCTAATGATGAATGAATGCATTCGTGACAATGCCAATGCAAACACACGATGCATTCCCCGGGGACTTAAATTCTTTTAGCGTGCACATGAGAGAATTCACTCTCATAGTTGGCAATACCCCTTTAATTTGAGCTCTCGCTAGATTGGTAATACCCCTTACTTTGAGCTCTCGCTCGATTGGCAATACCCCTTTAATTTGAGCTCTCGCTCGATTGGTAATACCCCTTAATTTGAGCTCTCGCTCGATTGACAATACCCCTTTATTATGTTGAGCTCTCGCTCGATTGGCAATACCCCTTTATGAACACACAATTATGCTCATCATATGTACATATGACATGAATGTATGAAATGTAATACATTTAAAAAAGCCTCATCAACACAATGTCATCATCAAGCAAAATGAATAAAACATGCCACTAACCACTTCCACATACTTGGACTCATCTCACAATTCATTTTCATTAATATTTCCTTAATGCACATACAACCATTTCGCATTCACTTATCTTTTTGCAATTTTTCATAAGTCACATCTCATAAGCGTATGACCAATTCATTTCACCCATATTGCATTTAATCACTTATTCATCCTTAAAAGTAAACATTCATAATCATTTTGTTTATCATCACACATTTCCATACAATTTTCATAACTTCCACATAATTGAATTTCAAGCACATCATTCTTCCAAGAACACATTTCCACCATCATATGATAAATAACACATTTATATCATAACATTAACCAAACAAAGGTCAACATAACCATAGTAAATGTCAAAATGCACTTACCTCAGGCTCCAAGATCTGATTCGTCACCCGATCCCCGATTCGGGTTTTGAATGCCGATACCTACACACATTTAATCACATTTACTATCATTTAATATACAATGTTCCTCATTTTAACATTCTCTATTGATTTTCCCCAGAATTCCCAAACTTCCCACAAACCCTAATCTTTTAAATCTCACCAAATATTTCGTTTTACCGTTAATCGCTTATGGTTTCATGAACTACTATGAAAACCCAACAAAACCCTATCAAATGAATGTGATTTTCCTCAAATTTCAGTTTAGAAATGAGAATTTTACCTTCTTTCCTCATAGCTTTCAACCCTAGCTAGAAGAGGGATCAATGGAAGGACGGATTCGTTGTTATCCGCTGAAAATCTGGTGTTTGTTAGTAGGTTTGGTATTTGGAAGACTCTTGGATGATGGTTTGAGAGTTTTGGGAGAGTTTGAGTGGTTAGAGGGGAGTTATGGCTCGACTTGAATGTTTTTTGGTCATTTAATGACATGTTTGAACCTCCAATAACATATGTTTACTGTCCAAATTAACGTACGTTAACAAAAATGTCATCCTAGAAAACCCAGGTTGAATAACGTATGTTTACCCAAGGGATAACATACATTATTCTTATTGCCCATGAATAACATATGTTTAACTGCAAAGTTAACATACGTTATTTTTCAGTAGTCTGCTATCTTAGCATTTTCCGACCTCTCTCGATTCTGGACATGCATATCCTTATACAAACATGCTTCCCAACTATCCTAGACTTATTCTAACATAGAATGAGCATTTTTCGGGGCGTTACAGCTCTCCCCCTAAGAAATTTTATCCCCGAAATTGAAACAAGTTAGGTTTTCAAACCCAAACCATTAATTATTAAACTAAAACATCTTAACTCACTCTTAACTTAAACAACCAACAAGGTTAAGAACATACCTCAACTCATCAAGTCTCAGGAAATAAATGTGAGTACCGCTCTCGACCTCCTAAGTAGCCTCCTTAGGCGAGTGGAAACTCCATTTCACTTTTACCATCATAATCTCTCGATTCCTCAACTATCGGATTTGTCAATCCAATATCTCTACTGGCTCCTCCTCGTAGGTGAGATCATCAACAATCTATAACTTCTGAAGGCTGAGCACATGGCTTGGGTCAGAATGGTACCTCCTTAACATCGAGACATGGAATACATTGTGAAGTTTGGACAACTCCTCCGGTAGCTATAGCCAGTAAGCAAGTGGTCCAACCTTCTTAATGATCTCGTAAGGTCCCACATATCTCGGACTCAACTTTTCCTTCTTGCCAAATTGGATCACACCTCTCCAAGGCGACACTTACAGAAATGCCCTATCTCCGACCTCATATTTCACCTCTCGGTGAAGTCTATCAAAGTAACACTTCTGGCAATCCTGTGCGGCATGCATACATCTTTTTATTACATTCACCTTCTGAAGGGTCTGCTGCACTAAATTCGGTCCCTCTATTTGCCTTAGGCCCCCAATATCCCAATATGCTGGACTCCGGCACCTCCTTCTATATAATGCCTCATACGGCACCATCCCGATACTCGAGTGGTAACTGTTGTTGTAAGCAAACTCTATCAACGACAAGTGATCATTCCAGTTACCCTCGAACTCCAACACACACGCTCTCAACATATTGTCTGTGGTCTGGATAGTCCTCTCAGATTGAACATATTAAACCGCAGTTTGGTACTAAACCGCAGTCTGGTACCCATAGCATCCTACAAACTCCTCCAAAATCGTGATATGAACTGCGGATCCCTATCCGATACAATAGATACAGGCACACCATGCAATCTCACTATCTCTGGCACTTACAAGCTTGCCAGTTTGTCTAAAGTGTCATCCTTTCGAATCACCAAAAAGTGTGTAGATTTCGTCAACTTGTCCACTATAACCCACACGACATCATGTTGTCTGAATATCCTAGGCAACCCCATAATGAAATCCATAATCACTTTCTCCCATTTCCACTCAAGAATCTTCAAAGGTCTCAGCTTCCCTGCTGAAGCTTGATGTTCTGCCTTGATTTACTGGCAAGGCAAACATCGAGCTACAAAGTTGGCAACCTCTCTCTTCATATTTACCCACCAATACATCTCTCTCATGCCTCTATACATCTTAGTGCTACCTGGATGCACCGAAAGTGGGGACAAATGTGCCTTTGACATTAGAACTTCTTTAACCTCAGCTAAGTCGAGAACACATAATCGCTCCCCGTTATAAAGCACTCCCTCATCATCTAATCTGTGTGGGGTAGTCAATTTCCTTTTTTCCACTTTCCTCTTTATTTTCATCAAATGCCCGTCCTCTTTCTACCTCTCCGCTATCAGCTCTCTCATTTTGGGTCAAACCTGAATGTTTGCTAACATCTCACCCTCAACAACATCAAGCTGCACTCTCAACTCCCTCAATGCAAACAATGACTCTGCCCGATAAGTCACTGAATCCTCATCCTGTCAAACAAAATCAATCCAAAACCAATAAACCATACAAGTTCACAATTTACAGAAGACACAATCATAATGATTTGAGGATGCATATTTCTCAATGCCTTATCTAATATGATCTCTCATACCCTGAATTCATTTATGCCCTAATTTGGCCACTTTAGATGACGTTTGCAAACGGGCCTCGTCGGCTGGGAGTTAAGGTTACGGTTACTATGGTCCATAGATTTTTATGCCCAGTATAGGCCAAATTAATGCCCAGTAAAGGCCAGAATAATGCCCAGTATAGGTCAGACACACTCAATCACTAAAATGTGAATGAGTTTCCACTGTGGCGCAGTAACGTATGTTTATATACGACTGCAAATATGCTCTTTCACCATCATTCCTCTTCCTTCATTAAATTTCCTCAACTACTCTTCATTTAATTCCATTCTTCCCTTATTATTAACCATCTCCAACTCGCTTAATAAACTTAATAAGGTATAGTTCTACGATTCCTACTATTCGATATACAACCTATACCCGTTTTCTTCCGATTCTCTCTCCAAAACCCTAAACAATTTCTTTATTCTTAAATTACTCATGCATCATTAAAGACCCAATTAAATTGGCCATCAAATTAGCCTTACTAGAGCCCGAAGAAGTTAACCCTAACAACGAAACTTCAAACCGAACTTAGGGTTTAAAAACCCAATCCCGTCACTTTTATCCTACCAACTTAAAACACCAATTTCAAGTATCAAA
>CANYCX010487728.1:0-24358 GCA_948193385.1 Breynia disticha f. nivosa
ATTCTGTTTTGGTTCTTCTCCACATTCTTACCGGGTGATCCAGGAATTTGCCTATGATTTTTTCAACTGATATTTCGATATAGAAAGATCTCCTTATTTCTTCACCGCGGATTCTTGCGTCATTTTCTTGAAAAGATATTAAATCACCGTGGGACACTTTCAAATGAGTAATGCTTACCATTCCATTATTCACACAAACCCTTCGATGACTTATCGGCTGCCTTGCTTGAGGAATAGTTTCACAAAAATGTAGACGAACCGGAATAACGTCCGATCTTGTTTCTGGATTAAGTAGAAAAGGGATATATGAAGTTCGTTTTGTTCCTCTGTGCATCTCTGTGATGGGTAAATCCCCATGAAAAAGGGTCAACTTTCGTGTAGTTTGTGATTGGATGTAACTGTTAAGATTTTCTCTCGGATAAATCTTTCTCTTAATATCATTCTTCTTCTTCCGCAATCTTCGGAGAATGCGGCGTTGTATTATTGTAAGTTCTCTTTTCCGAACATTTCCTGAAAGTAGACGACAAGTTTTAAAGCTTAAAGGGGCCATGGTTGAATCCAATCTTTCTTTTTCGCCACTCGCGTATCCCGAAGACACTTTGAAAGCGCCCCAGTGTACTTCTTAAATAGTTGTTCGAGGAGAGAAGGTGAGGGCTTTCCTCACAGATTCAATGGGAATGGGATTTTTCATTCAGCACAAGATTTTATAAGATCCTCGGTTATTAGTATCAACCCTTAATTTAATAAGGTTTAGACTTGCTGCAAGTTGAGCCATAGCCTAGTTCTTCTTTCTATGTTAGTGTTCTGAGTCCTTTGTTCTTGGAAGGAGGAAACCTCTCTGATAGTTCTCTACTCGCAACTTCTTCCTTTCCTAAGAGTAGCTTTCGCCTTCACGTAACTTGTTTAAGAATTTCCAGTATTCCTCTAAATGCTAGGTTCAATCCTCGTTTTATGTGTCATGCTGGGCGACCCCATTAGGCGTCAGTACTTCTCTTTTGGCCTTCAAAACTACTACAACTATTTCTCGACTCCACTGCATGCGGGTTAGCAGCTCACGAACTCAATTCACTGCTTTCTATCCCAGTCTAGAAAACTTCCTAGCGTTCGTTCCCTTACTTCAGGTTTTGCTTTCTTGCCCGCTACGACTGGCTTGCTTTCATGGAATGACTGCCGAAGCCACTCTAGGCGATTGGCTTTCTTCCGACTTCTTTGCTTGCGCATTTAGTACGACATTTCTCATAACGATTTCTTCTGTGCTTTTCTTTTTTTATTTGATTTTTAGGTAATATCAAAGTCTTTCTATCCCCTACTGTGAGATGACAGGAGACGGAGATGCGCTGGACAGGGAATCCATTACTGGAAATACATTGTCATTGGAGTCTATATCGTGGAAGAGCAAGAAGTAAGATAAGAGCTTGAAAGTGATTGATCAAGGAAGGGCGAAATCAAGTTCTTTCACTAAGTATAGGGCGATGCCCCCTACAGCTGGGAATCTTGTGTGGGCAAAAAGGAGCTTTGATGCGGGGATTCCCACAGCACAGTAAAGCACTTAAGCAAGCAGTCAAGCAGGAGAGTAAGAAGATGCAGTCTAGTCTCTGTCCGTGGTGGAGGGATTGACTATTTGATTTCATTCGAAAAAAGTTTGCCATTCGGCTAATAAAATCATCAAAAGGTATGTTCTTTAAGGCGAGAGTCAAGATGCGACAAGAAAAGAGAGCCTTAGACAAGGAATCGGACCAGACTCTTATCTAAACAATTCTATTACATCGAGCCAACCTAAAAGTATGAACTCCCTCTCCGTAAAGTATGGTTGAAGTACCAACTCGAAAGACTCACTTCCCACCTCTCCAACTCCTAAAGGCCTTTGCAGTAACATCGGATTCTCGACTTTAGAAAGTCAGGCTCTTCTTATGTTTAAAATGGTCAGGTTGATCGACCAATCTGGTCACAATCACCGTCACGTTAGTTACAAATCCCGGGGCGGGGGAAAGACTTCTTTCTCGATTTTTCGTCCAGGGGAGGCCCTATGCATAGTGGTAAAGGCGTAAGACCTCTAACTCAAATGAGGGGAGTAAGGTTGACTCCGGTCCCTCCTCCTAAAGGAAGTGAGCAACATCTTGTACGATGTACGTCCTGGCCGCTTGCAAGCGCTCGCTTGAACAGGTAGACCGGGGAAACAGCATATGATCTCCCGCGGCATGCGTTAATGTGGTAGCTCGGAAAGGTCATTGCCTATGAGTTTGGGTGCGTTCCGCTTGCCATCTCCCCCGATGGAATAGATAGCTCCTGCAACGCTCGCTTCACTCCTAGCATTGAAAAGAGGCAGCCTCATGTCAATATGAGCTCGCCCGAAGATCGTGATTTAGCTGTTGCGAGCTCCTCGCTTTCCGCTAGACCCGCCCTCTAGCTGTAGAAGCTTTTCGGCCTATCGAAATCACAAGTTCGAACCGGCCTTTCCTTTGATAGTCGACAAGCTTGACTTATAGCTAATCCCATAGAATTGGGTCGGCCGCCTGGAATCAAAAGAGTTTAGAACCTGTTGAAGATCCTTGTGGCTCCGGATCCCTCCAATCCAGCCGATTCCGAATCGACCAATTCCGGGATCGTTTGCAGCGAAGGCCTGTCATCGAATTCTTAAAACCTGGGGCATGTCGATCCTGAATGAAACTAAACATGATTGATCCAACTATCAATCCATCATACAAAGGCGTAACTCCGGCTCTCTCTACGGGTGGAAGGAAGGGCAACAGCCTTGTCAAGGCGCGGGCCAACTCAAAGTGAAGCGATTTATACCGAGCAAGAAACCGCACTAGAATAGGAAAAGCCAGACATTCCTTCTTTTCAGAAATCCAGTCCTGCTGGCCTGCCCGAACTGTCAGTGATTCAGGCGGGTCCGAGTCTTCCTCGGTTGAAGTACCAAAACTCCTCCTCCTTTATCTTCTTCCTACCATCCGGGGGGAAAGGATGAGACGGAATAGCGTGTCATTTCGGAACCGTTCATAAGCGCGTATTGATACTTCTTAAGTTGAGGAGCGAGAAACTCTTGAGAATTGGGCCGAAGGCATTACAAGATCGAGAGGAGCCATCTTGATTCGGACTAGAGGCATCACAAGATGAGCCCATTGGTGTAGGAAGAAATCCACTCTCTCGTTGCCCGAGTGTTACAGTAGAGCCAAAGGCAGCTATCGCGATGAATTGTTACAATGTGTGCCTCCTTCTGGAGAAGCTCGCATGCAGGTGCAGGCAATGGAATTGGCACAGCAGACAATGAATCTATGGGTCCCATGCCTTGTTAGACGACCCGTGCTTCATCCAAACAGGTGCAAGCAATCCTAGGCGGAGGGGAGGGCAAAGCATCGCCCAAATCTTATGACCCAGCCATTTCCTACTGGCTTCACTTACTTGAATGAGAATGAAGACTTTTAAGTAAGGTATCTCCCGTGCGTCTTGTAAGTTAATGTCCAATAGCCTATTGTATTGAGACGAAAATGACTACCTTCTCTCTCTTGATCTTTCTAATGCTTGAATTCAAGAGTTGAAATCTGGTCTCGAGCCCTTTAAAATAAAAGCAGGAGATCCGTTTAGCTCTCTATGCGATCATTACCAAATTCATCCATTGAAGGCTTCTCATAGCGCTTGCTTGATCTAGAGGGCACCTCAAGTTCACTTCTTGCCTTTAAGCCCTAAACTACCTTCTTTAATTGCTCTGCTTAGTTGCCAGGGTTTAGCCTCAGATGTTCTTGCTATAGTCGACTCTTCCCTCTTTCAAGCTTCCTTACAGGCAGAAGAGTTAGCAAAGGAACAGACAGTCCGATCTAGCTAGTGAGCAGCATGTCTGCTTTCGATTCAATATCTTTCTTCCCACCCGGAAAATTCTTCAATGGAATGCAGCTATTTCTGAGGGATAGCTATGTTAGCGAGGCCACCTGCCTGATCAGGGTTTCCATCCGAACTAGGAGAAGAAGTAGTTAAGGAAGGCTGATTTTAAAGAGTTTGGGGAGCTAGCCGGGTATTTACTCGATGGGACGAAAGAAGCAACAAAGAGCCCCTACTTCTCAGAAATAGAATTATTGGCTAAGAAAGCCGTCTATAGTGAAGTTTTTAGGGGTAAATGAGTGTATTCTATTCGGTAAATGGCTAATGAATACAATTTTATGTCCCCTAATCGCCTTAGCCCCCAAAGATGCGAAAAGAGTAGGATATGCAAAGGTCACTCCAGGGTGGCTCAAAGGTCGATCAAGGATATCCCTGTCCTGTGCCCTATTCACTAGATTCCAAAGCATGCCAAACCTAAATGCTTGAATTTAGAATATATGACATCGGAGCTTGTAGAAACTAGGAATTCCCAATACGGTAAGAGAAGGATTCCGGTCTGATATAGACGAATTTTTTGGTGTTCTTAGGCGTGAAGAAAGGGAGTCAGATCAATATCCCCTGGGCAAGCCGTGATCTATACTTTTTTGACAGACTACGGGGAATAAGAGCCAGTATTCTCTAGTGCCAGCTGTGATATAGATTCATTTCTCTTCTTATCTTAGGCGTTCTGTTAGGAATGCCCAATGCGGGATGTCAGAGAAAGAACCCTCGGCACCTGGTGGGATATCGTAGGGGTAGGAGGTGGTAGAAGGGATTGAGGAAGGGGGTTTACAAGAAGAGAGAATCCTCGCATTGGCCTAATTCAAAGCCTGTAGCGCCTTTTGGCCCTTCTCATGCTAGATTGGACACATGGGACTAGAAAGAGGATATTTTCTAATATGAGATATGGTTTGTAAGCCTTCTTTGTTGCCCCGTATTAGAGACGGGAAGAAGCCTCGGGTAGGAGTCTTCGGCAGACGATGGGGAATAAGAGAAAGATTTCTTTTCTGGTGCCTGCTGTGCTATAGACTAGTTTCTCTTCCTGGGCGTGCAGAAAGAGAGGAATCCCCGGAAAAGGTGTGATCTAGCAGGGTTTGTTGGCAGTAGAGAGGGGATGGATGTCAAGGTACCCCCACGGTCCTCAAATCCTCTCAGAGGCAATTCTCGCGCCAAAAAAGGCCAGTTGGACAACCTTCGTGATAGATTGTGGGATACCAGGGATGAGAACTTTAATTTAGAATCTATGAGTTCTACGCTATCTTTGGATCTCCTTTTTTGAAACACAGATTTGCCTACAGGATTGTCTGTGTTTGGCCGGAATCAGTCTTCTCTGGTGCCAGCTGTGGAAAGATTCCCTAGTTCCAGCCAGCTCAGATATAGCACGGTTTGTCGGGGCGGAGTGGATCAATGCCAGGGACCCCAGACAATTAGTTCTAAGGATCGGGGTTAGAAGGATCCTTTAGCCTACGTTGACGGTCCCTCGTCAGGGGGATTCCTATAGGGGTGAAGAATTTCCTCTTTCAGGGGTTTCCGAAGAAAGGGATGAAAACCCAAACGCTTTTAAACCAGAGTTTGGTGTGCCTTTAAGAGCCGAGAACTTTCTTTCTCTAGTCGCTCTATTTCGAGATGCGTTTCAAAAGCTTTTGAATCCAAATCCTCGCCCGCCTTCCTCGCGGGCAGCAGCTTCGCTGTCTTCTTGTAGAAAAAGGTGACGCTGTGCAATCTCGTTTTGCAACTGAAGGATTTTATTTTGGCTCGATTGATTTCCGGGGGATTTTCTTCGGGGGCAGGGGCGTGGTTTAGATCGATCGGCGGACTCTTCGAAGAGCTAGCATCGCTTCCATCTATCCCGACTCAAGTCCCCCCAGAATGTGACGACCCACTCGATCCACTCAGCAAATAATAGAATAAAGGCAGCTCCTGCCCAGCTGCAAAAGACACATCTTCCCCTCGTTCCTTTTCTTTTGGGCATCTCACTTAGAATGCATTCTTTTCGATCTTGTACGTAGGTACACGGAGCCAGGCTTCATATATCTCCCTAAAAATTCCATAATGCTTTCTTTCTTACAGCATTAGGCTTAGGAGACTAAATACCCTGGGGCGCAGTAAAAGTAATTTCCGAATCTCTTCATGCCTTTAAGAAAGGGCTTTATTTTCTATTATATTACATCAAAGCCTCAGGCCAAGCATTAAGAAATAGGGGCGTAGCGTTGAATTCCCGATCTGAACTCAAACTAGGTAATCATATTTCCCACAGCGCTAATGCCGACTGCGAGAAAGCATCCTGGGCAGAGGGCCAAGCATTGAGAGTGGAAAAAGAGGCAATCTTAGCCCGATTGAAGCTAATAGAAGATAACGATTAGAAAGATTTCGTTGTTCTTACCTTCTCAGGACACCTTTCGGAGGTTTGGAAGCTTAAAGATCGACTTCTGGGGTAATATAAGGTTCTTACCTTCTCGGGGTACTAAACTCTGGTACCCTATTGTAATGAGAAAAGGGCTAAAGCGCCCATTTCCTGACCTATTGTAATGAGAAAGGGCTAAAGCATTCGCCCAAAAGGCTAATTCCATCTCCGATTTCTTCTTGGAACCGAATGATTCTCGGGATCAATGAACTCTGGCTCCTGGTCCTAACGGACTAGGGAAAATGTTCTTCTTTCGGAGGTTTTCTAGCTTTAAGAATTTCCTAATCCGGTTCTTTCTTATAGAAAGCTCGGCTTCTTGTCTAGGAGGCTTTCCTACCACGAGCCGCTGACGCTAAAGCAAAGGCTTTTTTCAAAAGCATCCGAGCATCAGTAGACGTAAAAGAGATCCTATTCCCTAAGTTGCTATCGCTTTCAAATTCCCGGGGTGAGAATCTTTAAAGCTACTTTCTCAACAAGCTTTAGTAGGGTATGCTGTAAGAGAAGCTTAAGTTTCCTTGGCCTAGTGCCTGTTTCGGTTAAAGAGCCAGCGCGGGGAGGCGTGAAATCGGAGATTGATTTTCTACCGAATTCTATCCCATCAATGCACTCCTGGTTGAGGAGTGAGTCGGAATACTGCTAAGATTCACGTTTAGGCTACCAATAAGCTAATTCCTTTCTCTATTAGTTCTGGAAATACCTATTTCTTTCTTATTAACATTGGTTACTTATGCTCACTTCAGGTAGATCGTTCTACTTCGCTGTCCTTACTTCTACGTATCACATCTTCACCGAAAGGGGAGCAGACGGTTAAGCAAACCCTAGGTGTGTGTGATGAAGTCTCTTCTTTTCTCTTTTATTCTACTTATACTGTAATAGGGCTTGATGTAGATAGTCCAGTAGAGGCGGCTACTTCTCTTTCTCTTGTTGGTGGAACTCTTCATACCTTTCTCTTGGGCTTTGCCCGAGCTGAGCTTTTTCCCTTTGCCAACTAGATCTCTTTCGACTGACGCAGGACTAACTGCTTTGACCCACGACTTGGGAAAGAGCTTACCGACTGCGAACCAATGAAGCATCCTGGCTGGAAGCCAAGCATAGAGAATGAAATAGTCTTTCTTATCCCGATCTCACGATTAGAACTCATTTGCGGTGATTACCTTCTTGGGATATCAAACTCAGGTTTAGAAGCTTCAATCTCGTTCAAAATCATTGACTTTGTCCATCAAAGACGCTTGGGTTGAAAGCGGACAGAAGCCAGTAAGAGCTGCAAGCAAATTCCCAATTATCTTACACTGGATGGCTTAAGGAAGGAAATTCCACTCCTTCTCTCCCTTGGGACAGCAACTGGAAGGGAAGAAGGAAAGAGTTCCACTTTCAGCTAAGCATTACATGCCATAGAGTGGAGTGGGTATGCATTCAATGCCAAGTAGGCAAAGCATTCAATGCCAAGTAGGCTTAAGTAAACGTTTCTGTCCGGTTTTTCACTTTTTCACTGAATCCGTTCCCATCTCTACAGAGACGGTAAGACGTTTCCGGAAACGCTCTTTTTATTGTGCCGAAAGGCTAATCTACCGGGTATTGGATTGGACCTTTCCGCGTGCCAACCCTCTCTTGGGAGCGAGGAGTTCCCCGTTGTTCCACTAGGAGCTCCCCTGGGACATTCAATTCGGATAGAGCGGAAATCGAATTTCCCCAACCCCATGTACTTTGACTCACAAACGATCGAAAAATAGATTCTTGCTTAGCTAGAATTGCAATAGAATTGATTTGAGGCTGGGACCCGAAACCTTTGTTTCATTGTTCCCTGGGGGCGCGCCAAACCTCTCTTAAGCTTTATTCCCCACGGCCAAAGCCCTAGTTTCTCACCGCTTCTGGTGAGGGCGCAACCACTCTTTCTCTTCCATGCACCCGCCCATACTCTCTTGTTCCCCGCGCGAACCCCTCTCTTTTATGCGTTGGTTCACTAAAAACCATATCACACCTGCTAACACGGATATCACACAGCAGTCGACGACCAAGCAGAAATCGCTCTTTCTGACACACCCATGTGGGAAATAGTTGAGTCAAAACTAAGGGGTATTTGTGCAACGTCAAGCAGTTCTCTTTTAGAAGGAGATTACTAATCAAAAGATAGAAAGCTTAAAGCATTCGCCCTAGAATGCCCAATGAGAAGTGAAATCTCCGATTTCTTCTTGGTGAGCTCTTCATTGAATACCGTTGTCAGGATGTGGGGGAAAATGCACGAGGACAAAGACAAAGATTCTCCCAGAGGTTGATCTTTAAGCTAGAAAACCCACGTTTAGGCTCCATCTTGATGACTAGAGGAAAGTGAGGCCTTTTGCTCCTTCCCTTTCACTGCACAGCCGCGCTATCAGGTAGTCTGAGCCCTATGTCCCAGGCATCTAAGGAGCTCGCGTGGTTCACCGCCGTAAAGTAAGTACATCCTCTTTTTGACTCTTCTTTGAATGAGCGAGTAGATCCTTACTTCCGTAGCCCCAGACTCCTAAAAAGTGTAGCCATATTCCGGACGATTTGATCTACCTGGTAAGCTATAGCAGAGCACAAAGCTAAGATGAAGTCTGCATTTCACCCCGGAAGGATCATCAAAGCGCACGCTTACTTAAAGCCTCGCCTGCCCTTTTGGAGTTCAGCTCAGGAATGCATTTTTTGATACGTAACGGAGACTACCGAACGGATACTCTATCTGCCGGATAATCGGTGATACATATGTGAAATCGGCTGCTGCTAATTGGCATTTCCGAACGCTTCGACCTAGCATTGATCTCTCATCTGTGGCTGTCTCTTATCGAGGTCTACCACACAAAGAAAAGAGAAAAGAAAGAAGGGACCTACCCAAGCCGACCGAACCCGATCGATGCCTGGACACAAGAAGCCTCGGGCGTACAATCTTATATGCAGTTAAGGTGAAAGGTTGATTAGACCATCAACCGAAATCTACGCAGGTTTTACGACGACTTGGATGCGATTGACATCGAAACGAACCCATCTAACCCTCAGTCTGATCTCCCTGGAGTTTTCTATAGGTATAGGTAGGAGTCAGCCTTAGCTGTAAGGATTACAATACGTTCCGAGAGGAGGCACTTTCTTTCCGGCCCATCTCTGCTTCCTTATCTTTTCCTACAACCGGGATTGATACGGTCACTCGAAGCTCACACACTGCACACTTACTATATCTGGCTTTTGAGAACAAAAAGGGAAGACTTAGCCCGATCTATGCTATAATATAACAGGTAAAAGCTCAGGCAAAGCCCAAGAGAAGTTGTTGAAAGACCTCTACTTCTTCTAGTCTGAGGGATTCCCTAACACAAAGCTAGCGCCGGCTCTCAGTCTTTAAATGAGAATTCCATAAAGAAAGTAGAGGATAGTTTCGCTGCATCGGTCAAATCCTCCTCTTCTAAGGCCTTAAGGGCTACTTCATCTGGCGGTCTCAAAACGCTGTTTTCGATGCTTTTTTGTGTTGGGGATCAAACCAGAATTGTTGGTGCGCCGAATGAGCTATTTCACTCCGGCAATTACATCGCACCTTTCTAGGTCAATTACATCTTTCCTGCTCCCGAAACCAAATTGCATAAGAGAGAAGAACTAGAAATTGTATAAGAGAATCAAAGGACGATGCACTATTTTCATGATCAAATGGCTACTTTGCTCTCTAAGATACCGTCTGTGATCCACGATTTGCTTAACACATAGCTCTTTTTTGAATAGCTCAATCGATCCTCAATTACATCGACCCTTTCTTTTCTCTTTTCATGGCTATTCCCCTTTCTTTTCTCTGGGCATCGAAGTCGAGTATGCGTATTGCTTTGTCCTGGGTTTTTTAACCAGCTCCTAAGGTGCCTGGGAGTCCTGTCTTCATTGCTTTCGAGCTAGCTGCTGAGTTAGCCCGAAAAGTTCGTTAATTCTGTCAGCTGCGGAGGATTTGACCGTCAGTTCTCCCTCCCGTTGGGGACCGTCCTTCTCCAGGCAAGCGACCTCTCATCCAACGAGCAAAGGCTTATGGAAGAGTGCCTGAATCTCTTCTTTCATTCACCCAGCCGGATAACTTCCTCTATCTCCTGGTTCGATTACATTGACCAGCCAATTACCCTTATTAGAGAAAGCCCTGGTTTTAGCGAATAAGTCAAGTTAATGAATAGGGCTTTGAACTCAAAGTAGGGCAGCAGTCGAATATAGGATCTTATGCTTCGACCCTGCCGGATAAGGTCTTTAGTCTCCTGGTTCGATTACATTGACCAGCTCGTCTAGAGCCTGGCCATATCTCTTGGATGACAACCCTCAGCACTTGAGACCGGGGCATTCGCCCAGAACAATGAGGAGATTTAGCTGGTAAGAAGAGAGATTTTATTCCACTGATTTTTTCCCACTCCGGCACCAGGTCCTTTAGTCTTAGGACTAGGGGGGAAAGCTTTTACATGGGTTATTACCTTAAAGGGGTAAAGCGATTGCGAATGACATTATCTTTTGAGAAGGAAATAAGGAGTGCAGCTTTAAATCTGTAACTACCATTCCTAATCTCTTCCATAATCTCTTTGACCTCTATTTATTTCAGTCAAATGTTCAACAAAACGGTAACCCCTCCAAGTTAACAACTAAATCACTCTTTCTCACATCTATATGTTTTTTCCAAATTGACTCAGCTAAAAACACTCGCATTACTACTCTACTCTTTATTTCAGCTTTGCTCTCTTAAAACGTTGAAGAGAGGATTTTGAGAGTCTTTCCTAAGATCAGGAAAGAACTAGACTCTAATAGACTATACAGGGCTCTTTCCCTTGTATAACTTTACTTTACTAGGTTGTTAACCTTGTCAAAGCATGGGATAAATGAAAAGTAATGGCTTGTATATGCTATAAATCCTTCTCTCATTCTATGCTTATTTATTATCTTCTAGTCTTCTTTTATTCTCTTCTCGAAGGGAAGAAAGAGAAGAGAAAAAGGATAGCATAGCGGGCGGTAACCCTTCGCGAGTAGGGTAAGCTAAGCATGAAATGTCGGGTATGCTGCCAAATCGGTTAAGTATTTCAAGTCTAGCAAAGGTAGTAGAGCCTACAGATGCACTACCTAAAGTAGGAAAGCAAGTAGCAGCAGTGGAAGTAGTCAGAGTCGTTTTAGCAGAGGAAGCTAAAGACAGAAGTAAGGAGAAAAGGCAGGAGCAGAGCCAGAAGCTTCCCACCTACTACTAATATAGGTAGGCGTATAAGAAAAGCCCTTGAGCTCTTGTCGGAAGAGCGAATGACTAGCATTTGCAACTGACCCGACCCTTAACTTAAGGATCGTAGAAAGTTTGTTCTCAGTGATTCAAGCGGGGAGCAATCTCTCCATAAGTTTTTCACTCTATTGCCCTTTAGTTGACTCGTCACCTGCAATGCAAGAGTTGGTTTTCCCCTCGCCTCGCTTCGGGTTTTGGATCTTCCATCTTTGGGTCTTTGGCCTTGGATCTTGAAGACTCTTGTGCTGCGGGATCGTTCCTCGTTCAATTCATACCAAGCCACCTATCACGATTGAACCAGCCAAATACTCTAACTAGAAAAGCTTTGGGTGCTATACCTCAACCAGTACCATGAGAGAAGAAAGAAGAAAGTGCGGTTTTGGAAAGCTTCATCTAGAAAGAAAGTCAAATCGAGATTCTATTGTGGAAAGCGAGATAGCTCAGTATTCTATAGTGAAAAGGGTTATTATTATTAAACCCCGGTAAACGGCTAAAGGTGCATTTGGGCTCTACGATGGTAATGCCATTGTTCATTCTCTCCCAGGATTTTGGCTGTGTGAGTAAATTCCCGCACTAAGATGGGATCTCCAGTCGTCCCCTTTTTGTTTTCTCGGGATTCGGGGCATCAAGCCCTAAGTCTTGTTCTTTTCGTATTACCATTCACCAGGAGACGAAATCCTCCCAATCCGGTCAAATCAGGAAGAAAGAAGTCAAATTAACCCGTTCCATTCGCGCCACATTTTAACTATCTCATGCTGCGGAATCGGCCAAGTACTAACTTCAGGCTTCGGGTGCATTAGACTCAGCCGCTGCATTAGCTGTAGTCCCGACCAGTGCACATTAGCCCCATCCATCACATTAGATCACAGGAAGCGGGTTCAGTCATCCTTCCAAGTCTGATATGAACTACGAGAAAGCTTACAAAGAAGCATAGGCTTTCAGTGCGGAAACTGCTTTCGAAGCTCTTTGCATCGCCGGACCCTCAAATGGTAACCAATAGGCCTTGCAGACACGCTTTTACTAAAATAGAGAAGGGAAGGAGCTCTCTTGTTTGATTTCTTTGGCCACCTTTGGGTTCGAGTCTTGAATCCCTTGTGTCACGGGAACGCCCTTGGTTTCGTAAGTAGAGCATCGTAGGTTTCGTCAGTAGAGCATCATTGGTAGGCGCTTCGTCGCATCTAGGAAGACGGATCAAGGCAGCTAGCCCGAAGCCAGTACGACAAGCCATATCGATTGGTCTACCATGTCCGCCTTTCGTCCCCCACCATGTCTGTTAGCCGCACGCACCTGTGCATCTGGTGTCGGTAACTCCCATTGCATCCATAGCTGTGAAGTACTTCATAGATCGGTCCTTTGCTGCAAGGAAAAAGATCTATTAGACGACAAAATTCTCGATTCAAAAGGAGATAGGATCTACCTCGGCACCCTACCATGAGTTCCAATCGGCCGGCTCGAAAAAGGCCTCGGATAAAATATTCTAATTCGACCCTTGGGGATGAGATCCTTACTTGGTATGACGAAGTGAAGATCGACCCAGTGAAGAAATTGATAGTAGTAAAGAAATGGATAGTGAGAAAAGCGAGACTTGACATAGTGAACCTTCCTGCAAAAGAGGAAGGAGAAGATGCCCGTGCCGATCGTTTTCCAGTGCTTGAATGTGGCTAATGCATCGGCGAGGTATGGCATTCATCGGGGCAAAGAGGAGCCCCTTACCAACTTGCAATTGAATCAGTAAGACCGGCTATGAACTCACCATAAAATAAACACCGGGCAAAGAAGAAGCAGGGCATGGAAGGCAATTCTATCAAGTAAAGCTAGTTGTCAGTCTGGGTTGAGACGGTAAGGTCGTTCAGGCTTGCTTGAGAAGGTAAGTAAGGCCTGATAAGGGGCTTACGAAAGTCAAGTCGGGAAGGCCTCGTTCAAGTTATATTCTCTACATGAGCTTCGGGTAACCAAATATGAACTGGTACCATGGGTGACGGCGAAAGAGGCATGTTTAACCGATAGCACTGGACTTGCTTATGACAGTTAAAACTACCTTTGATTTTATACCAAAAGTCTCAAATAAATTGTAAAGATTTTCGTTTGAAACAGTTGAAGTTGAAAAGGGCTTTACTTGCTTACTCGAATTAGTCTTACTTACTCTTTAAAATTAATATAATATAATGCGCTCTTGGGATAACAATAGGAAAGAACATGAAAGTCTTGCTTGTACTGATCTTCTTAATAGTTAATAGGCACCTTTCATGTGAAGACGAAAAAGCAACTAACTAATATAATAAGAGCTATAGCTAGATGATCATCTTCTCCCCCTAAGAGGTATATTCCACTTCTACCTTTAAACCCTATATAAAGCCCTAGAAAGAGCCGAATCAGGACTGTCCCCGTCGCTTCCTTCTCTTCTATCTAATCTATAAGCCACTAAACTAATAAGAGCTATCTATCCTCTATACCCCTAGCATACAATAATTAGTCGACTACCTATAACAGCAGTTTCTCTAACTCTCTAACTCAATTTCTTAAGCCCCTAAAAGAAGCAGAAGATAGAGGTTTAGATGTAATCTATACTCACAGGATATATTGCATACTAAGATTATAGGGGAATGCTGCTACTAAAAAAGAGAATAGAAGGCTATTACTACTACAGACCGTAAAGGCAAGGTCGGAGAATTTTGACTAACGAACTGAACCTCAAACATTAACACTTTCTATTATCCAGCCTCGCATAAAAACGGGGGATCCGATTCAAGAATGGACAATATCAACCCAAGAGCTCCGAGATAAATGCCGACATTTTCCCATAAGGGGCAAAATAGCCTTAAGTCTTAAAGGCAAAAGATCCATTCCCGCCGAGAGTTTTGGTGTTGATGAGCAAGCTTGCCGATTTTGTCGGGCAAAGGCTCGTTGTCCTGCCCTTAGTCGCCATGTTTTGCTTTCTTCTTTGAGCGAACCACAACGGCAAAACGACGTTGATTTAGGAAAAGCCTACTCTTCGTTATCGCTGATTAAGCAGTACATCAAAGCGTTAGAGGAAGAGGTATTTAAGAGATTGAGTGATGGCGAAGAAGTCAAAGGCTATCAACTTGTTGAAGGGAGAAAAGGCAACCGAACATTTAAGGATCCAGAGAAAGCTACGGAGGTTTTGACGCATATCTTAGGAGATAAGGCGTTTAAGAAAACTCTTATAACCCCAAGGGAAACGGAACAGTTTTTTAGAGACCAAACACTTTCTGATGAGGTTTGGGAGGAATTGCAAAAGCTCATTACGAGAGGGGATGGCAAACCCGTTATTGCTCCTCGTGACATTCCACAAACACCACAAAGCCAAAAGGCACAATTGAGCGATTTCACAGCCATCGCTGACTAATCCATATCTACAGAAAGAAAATACCAATGAACCACGTACCAGAAATAACAAAAGAAATCAATAGGGCATCAAGCGTTAAAACGATGAGTAGTCGAGAAATCGCAAAGCTCACGGGGAAAGAACATAAAAACGTTCTACGGGATATAGAAAATATATTAAAGGATGCTGAAATAGATCGGCTCAAATTTGAGCGCATCTATTTAGACAGGTATAAAAGAGAACAAAGAGAATATTTACTACCCTATCGTGAAGCATTACTTGTCACTTCTGGTTATGACACAAAGCAAAGATTGAAGATTATAGACCGCTGGGCGGAATTAGAGGTTGAGAAGAGGCGACAACCTCGAACTGCTAAAGCTGTCTCCCCTACCTCTTATATTAAGGCTTATCAGTTTATCCAACATACCTTAAGCCAAACAGGGTTAAAAGAGAACCAACTATTATTAGCTACTAACCGAGGAGTTGCAAAGCTTACGGGTTTTGATCTTTTAGACTCAAGCGGGGTAACATGTCTCCTCTCCCCAGACAACGATGAATACATCACTCCCACCCAAATAGGACAACAACTTGATCCGCCTCTTAGCCAAAGAGAAGTCAACAGAAGACTATTTAATTTGGGGTTGCAGATAAGCAAAGCAACAGGTGGCTATATACCCGCTACAAAAGGCAAAGAGTTAGGAGGTCGTATGATGGATGTGTCAAAATCCCATACAGATGGATCAACGCAACAGCTGAAATGGCGTTCAAGCATCATAGTCCCCTATTTACAAGACCTTATAGATAACAACTAAGAATCAACCCCACTCTTTAAAAAGCAACCCTCTAAAATAAAGGAGCATTAAACATGCAATCGATTAAAATAAAAGGACGTTTATCTTACCCAGCATTAGACAAGATGACGAAGATGAAGTTGGCGAACGGGGAAACTTTAGAATACTTTGGAGCTGATATTGTTATTCCTAAGACGGATACAGCCCAGATTAACGCACTCTATTCTGTGCTAAAGAAGGCGGTAAAAGAGAGTTTTCCTGGCGGTGATGTTCCTCGCTTCATGGAGCAAGCAAAAGCAAAAAACAGAACTGTTCTTAAAGACGGCGATGAGAAGATAGCCACGGCTCAAAAGCCAGAGACTTACGAGAAAGCATATAAAAATAGCTGGTATATCTCTGCAAAAAACAAGCTCATTCAACCTCTTCTTGTTGATCGCCAAGCCAATATCGTGCCCAACCCAAGAGAGGTATTTTATGCTGGTTGCTGGGTGATATGTAAGCTCAATATATCAGCCTATGAGTTAGACACCTTTCAAACCAAAGGGTTCTCTTGCACATTAACTGGGGTTCAGTTCTTCAAGAATGATGAACGTTGGGGGGCATCACCGAAAGCAGATAACTCTGAGTTTGATGATTTAGGGGAAGAAGACAATGAGACTCCTGTTTCAAACTTTGCATCTGTAGATCCAGAAAACGACGATCTTCCTTGGTAAGTTCCCATGTCAAAACACTTGTTTATAGACATTGAGACGAGAAGCCCCAAACCCTTGTCAAAAGTCGGGGTTTGGGCATACGCAGAGGAAGCGCGAATAACCCTTTGTGCGTATGCTTTAGGAAACGAGGAGATCAAATTGTGGGATGCTACTCGAACGCCTGCGATCCCCTCTGATCTTCTCGCTTACTTAAAGGATCCAGATGTCTTGTGTGTTGCTCATAATAGCGTCTTTGAGCGGATACTTTTTAAAAAGAGCCTGAATATAGATATACCACCAAAGCGTTGGATTTGTACATCAGTTTTGGCAAGAGCGGGTGGGCTTGGCTCTTCTTTGAAAAACGCTTGTATTGCATTGAAGTTTTCTTCCCATCTTACCAAAATGGAAGAGGGAAAAGCCCTGATTGCCCGTTTTTGTAATGGGTCAATTGAGGAATCTCCTTATGATCGCAAGAGAACCAACCATGTGCATGCTTGGGGGTTATTTGGTGAATATTGCAAAAGAGACGTTGAAGCAACAAGGGAGTTATATAAGAGACTTACTCCTTTATCCGAGAGTGAACGGGATTTATGGCTTCTTGATCAAGCGATTAATGATAGAGGCTATGGGATAGATTGTGATCTTGTTGCAAAGTTGCAAGAGCTCATATCTTTTGAGCATGAACGACTTGATAACGAGCTCAAGGAATTGACATCTGGTGTCGTGCCTTCTTCAAGATGTGCAACAATGTTAAACCATTGGCTGTTTTGCACTGCTGGGCTTGATCTCCCTGACCTGCAATTTGATACCATTAAGCAAGCGTTGGCAAACAGAAGCATACACCCAGTCGCAAAAGAGGTTTTGAACAATAGATTATTATCGTCCCGTTCTGCTGTATTAAAACTAAACACCTTACAGCATGCTGTTAGCTCTGATACTCGTCTACGTGGGACATTACAATTTTATGGAGCATCTCGCACGGGTCGTTGGTCGGGGTGTGTGTTTCAACCTCAAAATCTCCCTCGTCCTGGATCCTCAATTGCGGAACTTGAGAACAATATTAGGCGTCTCACCTCTGGAGAGTTAAATATCAAAGATCCTCTTAGTTTTGCTAGTGATTGTGTGCGGTCTTGTATTATAGCCTCCCCAGGTAAGAAGTTAATTGTTGCAGATTTAGCGGGGATTGAAGCACGGGTTCTTGCTTGGGTTGCAGGTGAAGATTGGAAACTATCCGCCTTTGCGGGTGGAGAAGATATATACGTTACGACTTATGCCAAAGCGTTTAATATTCCATTGTCCGAAGTTTCGAAAGATCAAAGGTCAATTGGTAAAGTCATGGAATTGGCTTTGGGTTATCAAGGAGGTGCTAAGGTTTTCCAGACAATGGCTTCCAACTTAGGACTCGATTTACAGCAATTGAGCACAAACGTTAAGCGTAATGCTCTTTGTGCAGATTGGGAAGATGCCGAACAACGGTGTTTGTGGATGCAAGAAACACATCCGGAATTAGCAGTCCATGATCTCTTTATTGGAACGGCGTGCGAGCTGGTTAAAACGGCTTGGAGGAAAAAACACAACGGCGTTGTGGCTTTGTGGAAAGATTGCCAAGACGCTTTTGATTATGCCCTTACCCAAGAACGATTGATATCAGCTCGGCGGTGCAAAAGAGTCCCACCTTTGCTGATGAGACATGGTAACAACAATCTTTATCTCACATTGCCATCTAAAAGAAATCTCGTCTACGTTGACGCAAAGAGCGATCGTTCTTATCTCAAAGGAGCCACATCTCAATTGATGAGAGAAAAGACATACGGCGGGAAGCTCACTGAGAATGTTGTTCAAGCGATCAGTAGAGATATCCTAGCTCAGGGAATGATGAATGCGACAAGGGCTGGTTATGACATAGTTTTAACCGTCCATGATGAAATTGTTTGCGAGACACCAGATTTGCGGGAATTTAATGCGGAATCGCTCTGTAATCTCATGACCAAAAACCCCAAATGGGCAAAAGGTTTGCCTCTCAAAGCAGAAGGTTTTGAGGCTTCGAGGTATCGCAAATGATCAGTGAATCCGAATTAGAAAACCGTTTGGTTAAAGGAGCGAGGGATCTCGATTGTTTTGTTCGCAAAATACAATTTGTTAATCACAGAGGTTGTCCTGATAGACTGATTATAACGCCTCAAGGATGTCTTTTTTGGGTAGAGATGAAAACGGCTAGAGGGAGATTATCAGAGGCTCAAAAGCGAGAATTAACCACTCTTAAACTCCGTAACCAAAGGGTTTATGTTCTAACTTCTGCTGAAGAAGTAGATAATTTTATGGAAATACTAAAATGTTACTTAAACTAGCCCAACATCAAATACGCATGGTTGATTGGATTCTAAGCCATGAGCGATGTGCTTTGTGGGCTTCCATGGGTTCGGGCAAAACAGTGAGTGTGTTGTTTGCTCTATCTATCATTCGTATCACCGACAAACGCCCTATTCTGGTTATTGCGCCTCTAAGAGTTGCCATGAGTGTTTGGCATGATGAGATAAAGAGGTGGTCAGCTTTTGAAGATATGACGATTTCCACTGTCATTGGGACAGAACAACAAAGGTTAACAGCCCTCAGAACCCCTGCTGATATCTACACAATTAATTTTGAAAACATCCCTTGGTTAGTAAAAACTACTTTTGATAATTGGAAGTTTGCAACAATTGTTGTTGATGAAAGTACAAGACTTAAATCGTTTCGAACCCATCAAGGGGGCAAGCAAACCCGAGCTTTAGGGAAAGTAGCTTTTGCAAAAGTGGAACGTTTCATCGAACTAACGGGAACACCCGCCCCTAATGGCTTAATTGATTTATGGGGTCAAATCTGGTTTTTGGATAAAGGAGAGCGTTTGGGGAGAGTGTTTAAGGCTTTTGTCGCTCGGTGGTTTCATACTCAGCAGGTCAGCTCGCACAAAGGTGCAGTTAAACACACACCGAAAAATAACGCTCAAAAAGAGATAGAAGATAAATTATCTGATGTGTGTTTGTCGTTAAACATCGCAGATTATCAAGACATCGATAAGCCTATTCCAGTGGTTCACAAAATAGAGTTACCAAAAACAACTTTGAAACTCTATCGAAAGTTTCAAAGGGAGTTGTTTTGTGAGCTTCAAGGCGAGGTCTTAGAGGCGTTTAACGCTGCATCTAAAACAATCAAATGTCTGCAATTAGCAAGTGGCGGGGTTTACGTTGATGAAGATAAAAACTGGAAAGAAGTGCATAACATCAAAATAAAGATGTTAGAATCTATCAAGGAGGAGGCAAACGGGTGTCCTCTTTTGGTTGCCTATCATTTTAACAGTGATTTAGAACGTCTGCTCAAAGCTTTCCCCGAGGGGAAGAAATTAGATAAAAACCCTCAAACCATATCTGACTGGAACAAAGGCAAAATTCCCCTCCTTTTTGCTCATCCCGCCTCTTGTGGACATGGTTTGAACCTCCAATACGGTGGCAATATTCTCGTGTTCTTCTCTCTTTGGTGGGATTTGGAACAGCACCTTCAGATGATTGAGAGGATCGGTCCTATCCGCCAACGCCAAGCGGGATTTAATAAGGCTGTGTTTGTTCACTATTTGGTTGCCCAAAACACCATTGACGAACTCGTCTTAAAACGACTGCAAACCAAAGCCAGTGTTCAAGAGTTGTTATTAACCGCTATGAAAGGAAACTAATATGTCTGACTACAACAACACAATGCGTAATCTCAATCTCTCAGACAAAGAGTTGAGGGAACTAGAAAGAAGGAAGGTAAGGTCCTCTGTTACCTCGAGCCCTTTAGGAAGTCCCGTGCTATAAAGAAGTCAAGGGATTGGCTAATGGTAAGAGTGAAATAGCCACTTAACTATAATGATTCCTCCTAAAGTTGTGAACCCTATGCGGCCTAATTTTTCTTTGAAATACCAATCGGTAGTTGACTTGCTGATCTTAGACAGGATTGGATGATATTCCCTGCTTACCGGATAAGAAATTACTTATATGAAGTAAGGATAGCATCCCATACCGGAGTTCACCTCTAAAAGCAAAGAAGGCTATACCCTCGGTTAAGCCTTCTTTGCTTTTAGAGTCTCTATCCCTATTGGGACTGCCCCGGAGAATCTCCTAATGAGACTGATTGGGATGTAGAAGGAAAAAAGAGTTCATAATTTGCTTTCTTCAACCGTACTGGATACTCTTTTCTCAGCTAGACTAAACTGGCTCTGCCTCACCAGGTCTACTAGAGGCAAGTCTATAAACTGCGCAACCCTATATGCATTCCTATACCGAGGGAGGCCTCCTTCATAGCAGTTCAACCGATGTAGTAGTTCCCACTTTTGAGTCAACTTTGAGTGGTTCCCGCTCTTCATGGCTACTCACACAGACAGTAGTTGAGTCGACGCAATTGACTGAGTTTAGGTCGGGGTCTGACAGGGAGATTCCATGTGAAAGGAAAGCACTATAAATCTAAAGTAGCTTCCTAAGAAGCAGGGATAGCCCATAGTGGGCCGAAGTAGCTATCTAGTAGTAGTAGTTCACCAGCCAAGCCAGAGCCGACGGATCCTGATGCTTCCAATGTGAACTCCGAAATGGGATACGGATTGTCAGAGTAACTACCCATAGGCCTTATCCTATATCTCTGACTAGGTTGGCCTTCCAAGATGCATTCCTTCGTTTCATCGCGCCGGAGAGATGAGAAAGCGGATAAACTCGTAAGATTTTATCTGTCTGTGTTTTCGTTGTCGAAACTGATATTAGTAAAGAAGAAACAATATTCTCAGTTTCGCTCGATTACAAAAGAGCTTTACGCTTCTTTCGACTCTCTTCTTGAAGAGTTGAGAACGAAGGTTGTGTCACTTATCAGTAGATATGTACCTTCAAACCAGTCGGTTCCTCTATCGACTGCTTTGAAATGGTTTCCTATTTGGACTGCTTCATCAGTCCCCTATCGTTATGTGCCGGGTGATAAATTACCGTTCCATAGGATGATCTGGGACTTCTTCTCGGTCGCCTTATGGGATAAGGCCTCGCTTTTGGGATTTTGGTCTGCTTCGTTTATCCGAACGTGGCCCTTTTTTCTACTGATATGTTATAATGGTCCTCGCAATACATTGTTCCAGTATTTAGCTATTTCTTTCCTTCCAGAGAGATTGACCCTCTCCTCTTTCTGAGGAAAGTGATGAAGCTTCTTACCCGTATTCAGTAAATCAATTACTACATAATACGGAATCTAGGTTCGCTTCATCAGCGGCCTTTCTTACTGGTCTGCTGACTTATAGTTAGTTGTTTTGTATGTAAGCATTCCTTATGAGACCTCCGGATGAATATCTACTGACAATGTATTCGACTGGTCGCCTGGGTTTTAATTAAGGAAGAAGGTGCTTGGAAGGTTAGAGTATTCGCTCTTCCTAACGCCTTAAATTCAAGCAGGCACTACTTCGTCTCGCGCATGATTGATGTATGTCGATCTTAAGTAAAATCCCACAAGATGGAACTTTCGATCAACCTGCACCTCTGCACTGGTTGAAGGGTTGCATGAAGGTAAGATCTTATGATTTTTCTTATGCAACTGACCGCTTTCCGCCCCTGCTCTAGTTAATAGTCTCAGAAGAGAGAAGATGGGAAATCTTTCCTTAACGTAACGAAGAAGAGGCTCTGTTGAGAACGAGGTTTCGGCCTATACTATAAAGAGAAAGCATTCGCTGTCAGACGCATTCCTACAACGTGTTGTAGAGAGCTGCCTCTAGCGAGGTTGACGAGGTTTACCCTCGCTGTTAAGAAAAACAATGATCATTTTGATAACCACTTGGGCATAGCTGCCGGACATCCAGCTCCATAGTAAGCTTCACCAGTTATGGCACGTGCTAGCGCAACTCTTGTTTAAATGCAAGATAGGGGCTCTTTCCCCAAAGCCTTCTTCTTCTGCTTTTGGTCATGGCCTTGGAATATTGGGTACGGGGAAACTGTTGAGTAATGACTACACATTGACTGCAGAGCAAAGCAGAATGAAGCTAGTGATGCTATATGCTTAACAGATCCAATTCGAACCTAATGATGTACTTCTTTTGATCTGCTTTCTTTAATTTGATTCAAATTCTAGCTATATGAGACTGACCTTATTTAGGACAGGAAGAGGGAAAGAAGAGAGTCTTAGGAATTGCCCTATTTGATCTAGTCTCTTCACCATACCCGTACATATAAAGATCGTTCTAGCGAAGTACGAGTAGGAGAGGCACATTTCCTTCCGAGCTCACATTCGTTTTTCAGTGGGCGAGTCTTTCTCATTGCTCTCCCTAAGAGAAAGAAAGTAGAGTGGTCTGCTCGAAATGAAAATATCCAATATCGTCCAATATCGTAAGAGAAGAAAGAAGATCTAGTACGGCGGTGGATCTCCCTTTCTTCGCGCTGGTTCTGAAAAAAAACTGCGTAAAGTGAGATGTGTGATAGCTGCCATGGGACTGTTTACCGGAAGCTAATTGTGAATCGTGGTCCCTCTGTGTTCTAAAAATGCCGGTAATTCCCCCCTAATGCTACCAGCTTCCTCCACCGTCCGAGTAAGAGTCCCTTGTAGGTGACAGGATATAGCGGCTGATTGGTCTGCGACACGCGCCTACCGAAGAAAAATGTACGCCCAAATAATCCCATTTCTTTCTTTATTTCTTGGTCAACAACCAAGCAAGCGCATTCTACTTCTTCACTACTCCTACAGGCTTTTTGAAGTGAAGCTGTCTGGAGGGAAGAATTTGTTCTCAATCAATAAAGCATGCCTCAACTGGATAAATTCACTTATTTTACACAATTCTTCTGGTCATGCCTTTTCCTCTTTACTTTCTATATTCCCATATGCAATGATGGAGATGGAGTACTTGGGATCAGCAGAATTCTAAAACTACGGAACCAACTGCTTTCACACCGGGGGAACAACATCCGGAGCAACGACCCCAACAGTTTGGAAGATATCTTGAGAAAAGGTTTTAGCACCGGTGTATCCTATATGTACTCTAGTTTATTCGAAGTATCCCAATGGTGTAAGGCTGTCGACTTATTGGGAAAAGGGAGGAAAATCACTTATCTCTCTTGTTTCGGAGAAATAAGTGGCTCACGAGGAATGGAAAGAAACATATTCTATTTGATCTCGAAGTCCTCATATAGCATTTCTTCTAATCCTGGATGGGGGATCACTTGTAGGAATGACATAATGCTAATCCATGTTCCACACGGCCAAGGAAACATCGTTTTTTAATCTCATTATGAGAAATTGTTCCCAGTGAAAAAGAATTGATAGAGTCAGACTTCCCTGTGTTAAGCATATAGCACATAAAGAAAGAGAATCAGAAGTAGATAGACCAGAATCAGATCTTTCAACTTCTAGATGTGGGAGGATATCTCATACTAACTATATAGCTCCTCTCTTTCTTATGCAATAGCTCAGTAAAGAGTTCCTTATTTTTAGAGATTCACTTTGAATGAAAAGGTGACTTGAAACCTCTCATTAATTCTCAGGTAGGAATTCGGAAGTTGGATATACTCTTTTCCGCGACCAGCAAGTTTTCCAAAAGCGAACTGAATGGAATTGTTACTTTCCGCTGAAAATCAAAGAAAGAAGATCCATTTTCCCACGTAGTTCGTCGGTTAAACCAACGATTCTCTTCTCAAAGTCAAAGTAATAGAGAGATCTTTTTCTAGTTAGACTTCTATCAATGCAATGAAAGAACCATCCCTTCCGTCCTGTCAGATAGAAAGAAAATTAGACCCCAAAGAGCCCTTACTTTAGGGGGTGGGGGTGAAGGGGGGTTTACATACAACCGAGGCAAAATGGAAAATGATTGAATCTCAGAGGCATTCTTATCATTTGGTAGATCCAAGTCCATGGCCTATTTCGGGTTCACTCGGAACTTTGGCAACCACCGTAGGAGGTGTGATGTACATGCACTCATTTCAAGGGGGTGCAACACTTCTCAGTTTGGGCCTCATATTTATCCTATATACCATGTTTGTATGGTGGCGCGATGTTCTACGTGAGTCCACGTTGGAA